>CANYBF012404101.1:0-38260 GCA_948192965.1 Dalechampia spathulata | reverse complement strand
AAGAAATTCAGGCCGCTTTCCAACACAGGAAGGCCCGGGTTTTATTTCCTAGTTTTCTAGTCATTCAATTGAATTGACAAAACAAACTAGGTGGCGACTCCATTTTTAACTCGACGCGATCTTTCTAGGTTAAAGACCAATAAACTATGGAAATGCGCCATTAAGAGCAAGCACCACGGTATTTCACGCCAAACAGCGTGCAACACTCCCGCGTCCGGGGCGCACTATTCTTACAATTATTCTTAGCTTAGCATCTTAAGAAATTAATATTCAATCATGTTTTCAAACAATTTTAAGGAACATACACTTTTTCTCTTTATTCTTAAATTGGATAGCATACTAAATATCAATCTACCAAAACTTATTTTCTATCAATATTTAAGCATATTAAACTCTAGAAACACCATTAAAGCTCATTGACACACTTCCAACAGTAACTACAATAATAAATGCTAAAGTTACAAGCTAAAATCTCCACGGATTCCATATCTTACGACAAAAACTCATTTATTAAGTAACCAGTTTTTCCTAGTTTCACCAAACAATCCAATTCTTTTCTTTTTACACCATAAACACAATTCTTACAACAACTTCTTACTTTAATAATAGGTAAAAGCATAGAAGAGAAAGAAAATACATAACAAAACATATATAATACCAAATCAACAAGAAAACTAAAAGTCTTTGCATGATTTTACCTTGAAATGATACTTTTCTTTAATCCAGATCGCAAAACTAAAGAAGAAAATAATAGAGGAAATAAAAGAAACTTACCTAATTTTACCTTTAAAATGTAAATTTTATGTTATGTATGGCTATACTGTACCACATATGCTTGTACCAATCCTAAAAACTTCACTGCCAATCTATGTTGAAACGATGGTACGGTGGTACCATCAATTGATATGCCTGTACACTCTAAAAACTTCAATACATTTTATATCGAAGCGATTGTACGGCCGTACCACCCATTTGGTGCACCAGCACCAAAGCTACTACTAAATTTTGCATGTGGTACGACCAAACTATATGGTTGTATGACTCAAAACACTAATAGTACATCCATACATAAACCCGTACGCTCGTACCAATGTTTTTGTACAAGTTTTCATTTAAATTGACTTCCATTACTTCTAACTCTACTTTAACTAGTATATACCCATTTTAAATTATACTATATCACATCATAACATGTTAAACATGCCAAGATACCACTTTACACATACTAATTCATTCAACACATGTATTCTCAATTAGCATCTTTCATACATATTCAACTTTATAATCATCCCTTCATCTTCTTTTATTATTTTCTCTATAAATTCCATATCATATGTAATTTCTCCATTCATAAAGCACTTAATATCATAATCATCAAGTTAACACATTCATGCATGATATTTAATTCATGCATGTCATACTTTCTGTCACACCCAGCCCATACCAAGGAGGACATGCTCCCGTGGCACAGATAGCGGCCCCTAGAAGAAGACTGATGCCTACACCACAAAGGATGCATCATGAAGACGTCGTATGGGGATATGTCTCTAAGCTTAATGGTGGTGCGATGAAAGTAACGTGATGTTCTGCAACACCCTGGATAACCTAGCATACACACAAGTGATACAAAAATAAGTAATTCTTTATATATATAAAACTTATCATGGTTTAATACAAACAAGTGAGTGCGTGCATTAGTCACCACCAAAAGCTATACAACTACTGCCTTACTAACTACACAGCCAAAAAGGGGTCGGAGTATGCCTCAGGAGTCCCGTACCATGTCGAGATCTAGCTATCTCAGCTAACAACCTCTAGTCCTTCTCTACTCGCTCACTCGAGGGCTCTAAACCTACATTCATCAAATGACAAACGCTGAGATAAACTCAGTGGTGCTAGAAATACAGATAAACGGACATATATTACATAACCACATCATGAGACTGACATAATAGAGCATGCAACATGTATGTCCTTATGAATGCATTCTCCCTCATCTTTTCCTCTGTTTTCCCTCTGATTTTCCTGTCATTGTGCACATTCCTTTCATACACACTAGATCCTGATAGGTATCGGTACTCATCTCCCGAAGGAGGCCATATAATTATTGAGTGCTCAACACTCAATCCATACTATAGGTCTCAAGACTCATCCCCCTTCTCGGGAGGTTACTTATCTAATGATTCTTGAAGGAATCCCATAATCATTGTTGACCCAGTGTGCCCAGAGCTTAGCTCTCCCATAATACCTCACTTTCTTTTCTCTCTTTCCCATCCATCCTTCATTTTTATGTATGTCATGATTAGCATATACACTCATGCATCATACCATGGAGAAATATACATACATTCTATCATATCATTGTATACAATAAATACAGCAGGATTTAGCATATCATTCACAACATCAACATATCACGTCAAAGTGATGGCATACTAACGTGGAACCTCTTGCTTAGACTTAACTTAAGTCTCAAGGCAAGAAAATAAACCAAACATAGCAATAAACACGAAACTAGCACAAACCTGACAATCAAGCAACTCCTCATGTAGGCCTGTAATCTTGTCTCTACGAGTCTCTAGCTTAATCTCTTGTTTTCGCACCTTCTCTATACGTAGGAGCTCTAACCAAAATGTTTGATAGGGTTTAGGAGTGTTTTAACTGAAGAAAAGGAAAGAAAGCTTAAAGACTCATCCTTATATAATCTCAAGATCCTTCCTCTTTGGGTATATGATTGATTTTCCCCACTAGTTAGAAGCTTACCAAGAGTTGTTCTTTGTTTATGCTACCTTTATCATTGATTATCACTCTTTACCCTCATCAATCTTAGGTTATATACACATTAACTTTCACTTAGTCCATCCTCGAAACATATCATACTAAGAGAAGTCTAGCTCTTATCCTCATTCATATGCTCTTTGAGAAAACTTTCCAGGGGTCACCCATCATAAAATTTCTCTAAGCCAAACACATTTAGTTTTAGAGTTCTTATGAAATAAGTGTTGAAATTGTATGTGAACCTTTTTACCATAAATAATGCTTATCAAATCTCTTAAGTGATTCTTGATTGTATAGTCTCATAACTACATAATTTTAAATTTGCTTAAGTTATTCTCAATTATATAGTCTTATGCCTATATAATCTTAAAATCACTTAACTATGCAGCGTCATCCTACACAGTCTTAGGATCCCTCTTCTTTAAGTGTTGAATTAGTTCATTCATATGTCCTTTAGCCTAAAAGCCTACTAAGAGTCATTCCTTAATCCTTTCTCTCTCTAGTACCAATAATCACTTCTCATCCTTATCGATCATAAGTATCATAAGTAAAATAATCATATAAATTCCTTTTATAAATCTATAATAATAACCAACCAATCCAAGAAAAACTATGTACCTCGATAACATTATTTTTTGGTTTTTAATTAAGTATAACTTCAACTTTACTAAGATCTATTCTAATACCTATTTTAGATATAATATGACCAAGAAAGACACTCACTCCAACCAAAAACTAACATTTCAAGGGCTTAAACTATAATTGCTTATCTTAAAGTGTTTATAATAAAATTAGAAGATGTTTATTATGTTTCTTCACATTTTTTGTATATAATAGAATATGTTAATAAACATTACCATAAAATTGATCTAAGTAAGGTTTAAAACTATATTAATTAACATTATAAGATCTATAGGTTTATTAGTCAATTGGAATGGCATAACTAAAACCTCATAATAACTATATAAAGTTCGATAATTCATCTTCAGATAATTTTTTCTTTCATAACCAATAAACAATATCTTAAACTTAAAAATCAATTTTCAAAAATAGTCATACTCTTTAATTGATCAAATAAATCATTAATCTATGAAAGAGGATATTTATTCTTCACTATCACCTTATTAAATTTTTGATAATCAATATACAAATGAAGAGAACTATCTTTCTTCTCCATAAAAATACACAAGTGCTTTTAAAAGTGCATCCACTAGGGCATATGATCCCTTTATCCAACAACTCCTATAATTGTACCTTTAGCACCTTTAATTTTGTTAACATCATTCTATATGAGGTAATAAAAATAAACTTCATTACACTTATCACCTCTATCTCGAATTCCACCTCTCTTATAAGAGCCAAACCTAATAATTAATTAGCAAATACATCTTAAAAATAATGTAAAGTATGAATATCTTTAATTTTAGGATTTTTTTCTCTATACCAACCATATTTACTAAACTGTTCACAATTATGATAAATTAATTTTCTTGCTACAAAATTTGATATTATGCTTGATGTTATTGCTTATCTAATACCTTGTAGTAATATATAGTAAATTTTGAGGCTTTAAAATTAACTTATACCACTATTTAATCATATAAAAATAGTGCATTATTTATACCCTAAAGTTACTCATCTTATAAACTAATCTAACTTTGATGGTGTCAAAACTAATGGGTTAAAATCACTTTTTTAAGTGTAAATGTTCCTATAATTTTCCTCCTCTTATTTCTATTAAAGCACCCATTAACACCTAAAGTTATCTTCTTAGTTTATCTTGACCTTTCTTCTTCTTCTTCTTCTTTTTTTCTTGTTCTTTTATTAAAGTATTCTCCTCCCTTAATGCATTGGTCACCAATGATAATAAATCTTCATAATTACACCTTTTTATGAAATTCCATATAATCTTAATCATGCTTGATTTGCAATAAAAATGGCTTAGTATCTTGATAACCAATCCATCCATAAAAATAAATTGATTTCCTAAAATGGTATCTCCATTAATTTAAAGAATAAAGTAACATTATATAACACCAAAAAGAGAATTCCTCTTCAACTTATTAATTGTAACATTCTTCCATGATAAACTTCATATTACCATTCATAGTCCATATTTGCAAAATCCATTTAAAATGAACAATCATATGTAGCACTAATATAGGAAGGTTTGGAGCCATGATTAAAGAAAAATAAAATATCACAATCAAAAAGATGAAGTTTATTAGTAACAATAATCATTGCATTAACATTCCCTTTGTTGCTTTATTTACATTATAGTTATTGCTGTAAATGCCTCTTATTAATTCATGAAACCTTAATTACTATAGGCCATACCTCTTCCTTTACCTTGGCCTTTATTAGCTACTTATATCACCTTAAAGGTAGCTTCAAAGCAAAATTTAGGCTAGACCCCTTTATTATGACATTAACTAGGCTCACTTAATAAGTCTTAAAATCATAACCAAAATGGTTAATACATTCATAATTATAAAAAACATCAAGAACCATCATGCAAATACCACCATTTAATCAACTAAAGATAATACATTGTCTAAATGTTAAAGTTGCTTGTTATATAAGATAATTTGACTTTGACAATCTCAAAATTAGTGGCTTGAAACCACCTTATGTAGGTGTAATGCTCCCTTAATTTTCCTCTTCTCATTGCCATTAAAGCAACTGCTAAGACTTAAAATTATCTTCTTAGATTTTTCTAGCCTTTCTTCTTCTTCTTCTTCTTTTAAAATCTTCTCCTATCTTAATGCATTAGTCATCAATGATGAAAAATCTTCATAATTAAGCCTTTATACCAATTTGCATACTTGAGGTCCTAATCCTGTCCATACCACTTTATACTAGAAGTCAGTAAACTAATAACATAATAAGTTAATTTAGTGAATCCACACTTATATTTCATTATGAACATATCTCCTTACTTCAATCATCATATAAAAGAGAGATATCATACTTAAGGTTCATCTATTAAGTATACTCCATTTTATTAAAACCCTCTATATTTATTCTAACCAATATTTAATAACATAAGGATCAATGATGTTAGTGCTCTTAATTACATTGCTTTGAAATTCTCTCTTCAATGATTTTAGCCTTGGGTGAACTATTAGACCTACTTGACTAGGTTCAATTTACCATTATAAAAGTTTTATCAATATAGCAACTAGCATTGTTACCTAATCTTAGGTAGATGTTGTTAGGAGTACTGTAAGTATTACCTGCCTTGATAATTTAATTTATCCCACTAAACCTTGTTAATGACCTACTCTATCTCCAATATATAATACTTCATTTTGAGGGTTATGATTTTATAATAACTTTATTTATCACTTCTTCTTTCTATAATCTATATAAAACAAGGATCACACTAGTCAAGTAAAATGTATGATGTAATTGTTCATGCAAGTATTTCATAGCTTGAGTAGTGCCTTTATATAATAATTGATACTAGAAAATCATTTAAATTACCAAGCTAATGATCCTTTAATACTAAACAAACGTGTCATACCTTAACCATATAATTAATGCATAATATGCTCTCATAAATCCAAAACCCAATATAGGAATCCATTAAATGTAATATAATATAAAATTTAATTTAAAACTATTACTTAACTTTTAAAACTTAAAATTCACAAGACAATTACAAATGATTTTAGTGTAAAAATTAACATATAAACAAAGGCAAATGAAATTCAATTGCCACTAAAATTATAACACTTAGAAAAAGAGAACTTTCTTTGAAATTGAATTTTAGTTTGATTCATTAAATTAAAAGGGATAAGTTGATTCATTATTTGATAATAATAACTAAACAAGAAAGATAACACTTTAACTCTTTTAAACTTCTTAATTCATTTTAATAGATTATCATATCTAACATATGAACATGCTCCTAAAAATTTCTTACTGAATAACAATCACCAATGAAATCCAATAACTCTCAAAGGATATGGAAATGTTTTTAAAAAAGAATAACTTATAAGCATGGCTCATTCAAAATATACCCAATTCAATGCAATAACATTAGCCATTTGTAACACATATTGATCTTATTCATGCAACCATGTTCACTTGCTTAACATTTTATACAACAAATATTATATCAAACATATTACTCATTAAGTTTATAAAGAATCAATTCCTTAGCTTCCCTATTAGGCCATATTAATTTCACACAACACTATGTTCATGATTTGTAATAACACATACTTTTCTTAATTCATCTAGTTAAAAAACATACCAATCATCACCACAGTTCATTCATTTAAACATAGGAGAAAACTTAATAGTACATGTTTACATTACTTAGTTTACATTATTGCCCAAAATGAGTGTACTATGATAGTTATAATATAGATAAACCTATTGGAGCATGTCAAGTATGAAGCCTTATGAGCTTTTACGGTGTCACCTTTGATGACAAATGTTGATTAAAACTTAATGATGCTTAAAGCATAATATTATTAAGAAGATAGATCTTAAACATATAGATAAGCACAATAAGAAATCATATACACATAATTAGCTCACATTTTTTCATGTATACATGTTCATTTTAACCTTGTCTTCAATCACACTTTAATTCTCAATAATCTATAAGTGAAATAACACATCAATAAATACTTTTGAATCATATACATTTCATGAATGTTGTATGAATGACATGTTAATATATTCATATCATCATAAACATCAATCATATATCATTCCTACATTATTATACGTAGTTTAGGTAGGGGTTATAACTCAACCTACCATTAAGGAGGAATAATACTTGACCTACAACATAAATCCCATCATCCATATTCTATCATCATATTTATAACTTCTCATGAATATGATACATTTGAATGTATGAACAACTCAAAATGCTAACATGATGCATAATTATGACATATATCATTTAATTGATGTTAATAATTAAATACATCACCATAAGTAAGTTCTCTTTGAGTATAATTTACAATTTGTCTCCTTTTTCATGTCATATGACAAATAAGTAAATCTTAAATACTAACCTCGGTAGAAGAACGTCTCAACTCTTGAATGGTGTGTAAGTTGGAGTCTTCCCCTTATTTATAGTTATATATAATATCAACTCATTCTTAGAGTACTATTTATTTGTTATAGTATTTACATATAACATTTCATACATTCCCTCTTTACTATCAATCATATAATTTTTATTCCTTACTCAAGCTCTCATTTTTAATATCATATAATTAACCATACAAGAACCATACATATAAATTTGGTTTGTGTTTATTGTTTTAAAATTGCACATATACATTAATCCCATTAAACATGAAATCATTTATTAACATGAAGCATAATTATCTTTAGTAATTCTCATATTAAACATGCATTCCAATGCACTTTATATGTAATGTCTAAGATCCAAGCATCCTAATTTGTAATAAGTTATTTTAAAATTTTATCATACCTGACCGTTTATGTTTGTTTAAAGTTTATTCATGAGTACCTATAAAATTCACTCTCATTTTATTCAATATTTATCCATACTCATTTATCATTTGTACCTATATTTCATACATTAAAATAAGCCTATCAAGATTATTTACATACCATTCAAACATAAGTCTACTAGAAATTCCAACTTAATATAACCTTAGATATGTTTATGTAAATTTTAGCTTAAAAAAATTATGCTTGAGCCCTTATCCTATAAAGTTTAACCTTTTTTAATACATAAAATTTAATTCATCATTTTAATAAGACATGTTAAGGGAACCATATCATAGACATCATGTGATATTGGTTAGTAGTTGGTCTTATGCTCTCCATATAAACTTGTAGGATTCTTACACATAGATAACCATAAACTAAGTAAATCTCCTTACAAAAAACAAACCCTATGAACAGTAATATTTCCCTTCCAAAAATCATTCATATAACTCTTGTAATCATATAGGAATCACTATGTTCCATTATATTTAATCTAGAGCTTTATTCAAGAGATGATAATCACACATTAACTCCTTTATTATCATGTTTAAGCAACATACAACTAAAGAAATTTTAAGTTCTAATAAACATAATTTTTCTAACCTTTTTTCACTTATTTTTCCTTCCGTTGCACACATATTGTAGTCAAGATTCATTCATATCATTTTACATTCATTTGGGGAATCTTAACTGCATTTTTATAAGCATCATTTAATATTAATTAATTTTATATTTATTAATCAAGAATTATTTAGTTTTCTTGCCAGGAAGAATCTCATCTTCGCTTTTTAATCTTACCTTCACTTTATCTCTCAACATCTTATTAAAAGGGTATAATAAATCTTTATACAAAGTTCATCATTCAATTACAACTTAACTTGACATTCTTGATAGTTTATTTAGTAGTATGCAGTCATAAGAATGTCAAGATAAGGTAAGTAATGATATACATTAAAATACCATCAGTTTTATCTTACCTTGATTATTATTATAAGCTTAATGCTATCTTTCTTTACTCAATACATTCTTTCTTTAAGATTTTACTAGGATTGGACCATTAGGGTGAGAATATATTGAATGTAGGAAGTTCTTAATACAAATAATGATTTTGAATTGATTCTTGTTGATGAGAAGGTAAAATGTAAAGAAAGTCTAATATATGTTATTTCACTTTCATTGTGACTTTTTAGGTATGAATAATATTTTATTTATATTATATAAAAACATTTAATGCATGATACTATTTGAATTACATTTGTTTATATAAAAATTAATTAACATAAAATATAAAATAATTATTAATTAAAAAATATAAATAAAATTAATAGGATTTGTCTTTGAATAAATTTTATTAAATAAAAATTAGAAATTTAAAATAATTAGTAGCTAATCAATTAAATTTTTTCAAAAATAATAAAATTTAAGGGTAATGATAAAACTATCATTTTCCTTATCCTTCTTCCCTCTTATAATATAATATGATTAGTTTAAAATCTGAGAGATATATACTCCATTAAATTACTTTATTTGGCTTTTATAATATAAGTTTAAAATTAAATCATAAGTTTATAATGCAAAATATTTTTTATCACACCCGACAAATGAAAAAAGCTCTTGTAGAATGATTAATAAAAATCATATAATTAGGAATTCATTAATCATTATATAAAGGATCTATGAAAATTTTTTTGCTTCAATGGAATATATCCAGTTTATATTTATAACTATTAACTTTATTATTTATGACTTTATACCTCACTTGTTCATATAAAATATTCACATATAAATTATGGCATGCCATCAAACAACTGCTGAATATGCAACATTCATATAACTTAAATAAGTCACTCTTTAGGTAATTTTAGCATTTTTGCTATTACATAAATATAAAATATTTTACTGCCCACAAATTGTATAATGATAGTTGCATAACAAAAACATCCGCTAGGAATATATTATATTGTCAAAATGTATTTTTGAGGATCATACAAGACTTAGAGTATCCTGACTGCTTTGGTATTTCACTGATCCAAGCATCCCTCTGAACTTACTCCAACTTATTTTGATCAAATGATAAATACTAAAGTATAAAAACTCAATGGTGTCTAACAATAATTGTATGGTGAATAAAATTCAATTATCTTTTATAATAAATATAAATAGTTAATAAAATAATTTAACAAATGAACATAGCAATTTATCATAATAAATATCATAACCAAAACAATTATACAATCAATAATGAATAATCATTGTATTAATTCTCATGATTAACTCTTTATACCATATATCATTTCATGGATTAACTGTATTATCTCTCTGTATATCAATAGAATAGCAATGATATGCTTTATGTTAGTGAATGAATATATGAATTACATTCCTCTATTCTTTGTTATTTCATCACTTCTTTGTCATTTTATCATTTCCTTATGAATTCATCATTTTTCTGTGAATTCATTCTTTTCTTGTTGATCATATTAATCTTTATCTTTGATTGTGCATAATATATATTGGATATATTTTTAATAGTTTATTTTCCCAGTATATCTTTGTATTCTCTTTCTCTATATCATTTTAATATATAAATATACTAACACCTCCCTTATGCCTCCTTTTTATAATATATAAATACATTAGTGTCACCCTTATCTCGCCCTTTGTATATATATATAACTGTTTGTTCCTTATCTCTCTATAATGTCATACTAATGATATATGATGTATGACTTTATCATGTATGTATTTATATGATGATGGTATAGTTATAAATTGATAATAGTTCCAGATATACCTACATATCACATATCCAATATTAACAAATAATAATAAAATATTCATATTATTTGACATTGTTATACTGATTTCATCAAGTTTTCATTTTCCTTTCAATTTCATTTATAGGTCGATTAGTATTAGACACAAACTTATTTTTATTTTATCCTTATTCATATGTGAAGGGGAATAGTAACCCTCTTATCTTCTTCATTTATTATATAAAAATTTCTCAATATTTCAATCAACTAAATCGCCATAATACTTTAAATATCATTTATTTTAGGTTATATGTAAATTATCAATTGTGCTTTTATATAAATAGAAATTTCCTAAGATGCCTTAATTTAATGAGACAATTCATCATGTAGGTGATGTTGATCATAACTTATGTGCATTGACATTTTATGATTGTAGAAAAATCATGATTAGTACATGCTTACACCCTCTTTTGAACCTATGAAATTTTATGCATAGAACCAAAATATTAAGTCATTTGACAAACTTGGATTCCTTTTTAACACATTATACTAGTCAAGTTCTGAATTCTAAATAATTTAGGTTTGGCATCAGCCATGTATTCATATAATTTTTTGGCCAAATATCAACTAAGAGTTCTTTTTTTTAATTCTTAGTATATGGGTTATTGCACCTGAGTCAATTATAATTTATTATGCTTATGATTACCTTTGAATTATTAATAACGGTTCTCTAGCAGTTCCTATAACCATTATATCTTAATCCAAGCTTCCACTTATAACTTTGTTAAAGTAAAATGGACATTAAATTAAACTTGCAAATCAATTTCCACTAACTATTTTTTTATAATCTCATAAGTTCCTACTTAGATTATTGCCCAATTTACATACAAGGATTAGATTTACATATACATTTCATTTAATTAATTTACTCTTTGGAAAATAACTATATGCATATATAGATATTCATGACATGTGGTAATCGCACAAGTCAAATGTAATTATTTTGTGCCTAGGTCATTTTATGAATTTAATTAATGCATAGATAACTTCATATGTCAACTATAAACTAAATGCATTTCTAGTTTCAAATGATCTAATTATTCGACCTACACTTATGTTATTATTTCATGTATGTTATCTCAAAGATTGTTAATAATTCATGTATCAGTTCCTTAGCTAAATACACAGAATAAGTCTTTCATTAATTTACATCAAAATCATATAAAATGGATATGAATCTAGGCTCACATAACCCACACATTCTTGTTAAACTTACACACAACTTCCATGTATGCTTAAATATAGTCATACAAGCAATTATGATAACTCTCAATTTAAAGCTATTAGTGTATATTATTCTCTCTGCTATGCTTACTTGGATAATCAAGGAAATTATTGAATTATTTATGAAAGAATGAGTAAGATTCTACCTTAGATTAAATTAATGAATCTTTAATCCGTAAGGTTTATATACAATTTAATCATGACCAGCTCATATATTTGATAATACACATACCTCTAATAACCTTTCTATTGCTTGAATGAATATCACTGCTACCTCAAAAGAAATATGACAATTAGTGCAACTAATATATTAGAAATACAACTTTTTTTCCTTAATCTCATACACAAACTTCCAAAGTATTAGCTATAATAGTCAACACACAAAGTAAGGTGATTCTATCCAGACAACAATAAGGTGTATTTAGTTCATAACACCATAGAGTTGACGCCATAATACAATGTTAAGTTTGACATTAAGTTAGTTGGTCAACTCATAATTTAACAGCTTTTTAATTACATAATAATGTTTCTTAATTACATCATTGACTATACACATTGTTAAAGTTCATTAATGAGCATATTCCATGGTCCAATTAGATAAATGAATAGTTCAAAAATAACTAAAGTCCTAAGAAATATTGCAACATAAGAATTATTGAGAGGAAAAAATGAATATAAGAAATTTATAGTGGTTCGGCCAATAAATGCCTACATCCACTTACCCAAGCAAACAACTTGGGTTTTCACTAATCTTTCAACAAAAATTACAACACTAGAATAACCATTCTAGTAACACTCAAGTGTTTTTCCAAGGCTTACACTAAACCCTTACAACAAGTGTTTTTCCAAGGCTCACACTAAACCTAATTCAATCATAATCCTTTCTTATCTCTTTAAACATAACCTAAGAGAAAACAAGGATTAGAAACCTAGAAACCCTTTTCAACTCAAGAAATCAAGAAATACATAAATCATACAAGAATGTATTTAATAAAGAAATTGATGATCAAAGATTAATTTCTTACCTTCAATAAGGTTAATCTACACTTATATAAGCTATTCCTCACTCATATAATCGTTGAGGATGCAATCAATACAAAAAAGAGCTATTTTGCAATGTTTTAAAAAAATGCTAAAAATACATATTTGGAGCCGTATAACTGTAAGTGTTCATGTACCCCATACGACACCATAAAATCAACCCCAAAATGAGTCAGTAGCATTCATATGGCCATACCACCAAGTGGTATGCCAATACTAAACCTTCTGCTAAATTGACAACCTCATACGACCTTCTTGTACAACCGTACAACCTAGAAAACCAAATGGTACGCCCGTACCTTGACATGTATGCCTGTACCAAGCTAAAATCATTCAAAACCAAGACTAAAAACCCCAAGGTTCAATAATTTTACTATAAACAAAGTTTGTTAACATCAAAACTAAGATTAAGAACCCCCAAGATTCAATAATCTTCCTCTTTTTGATATTGATAAACCTCAAATGTTTTCTTAATCAAATCTAGCTCTCCCTAACAAATTGTAACCTTGAAATTCATACTCAATGTAAATTATTTTCAAAAAAGCATGTAAATCCATTTTCACAAATCCATTTTCACCATACTTCTCCCATTTTGGCTGCATCAAAAAGAAAATAAGCTAAAATCAATCATTGAAGTATGTTTTCATGTATATGTTAAAAAAACAAAATCAACATTCATAATATCAACATACATAACAATCATATCATAAAAATATAAAGCTCTAAAACTCCCCCTAAGTAGTTGCATAGTCTCATTCTTCAATTCACCAATGCAAAAGAGACTTCATTTTGTTGCTTGAATATCCATCAAATCTCATATTGTGAATTTCAATCAAACCTACAAAACAACTTCATTTAACTTTTGGTACCCAAATGTATTTGAGTCCATGGGGGTTAGTTTCACATGAGTCATTTGGAATATATCTCAAGTGACTTAACCTTATAAAACACTTATAATTAGAATGGCCAAACTTATCACAATGATGGCAATGACCAAGGAAGGGTTTAGACTTCTAACTTCTTGATATATGAAAATGAACTTTCCTTTGTTCATTTTTTATGTCATTTCCAATTTCCAATTTTGATATTTGAATGTAAACACACATTTTTTGGCTTTGTATTGAAATGTTTTACCCTACAATTGCAATTCTTATGCAATTGACTTCTAATTGAGGTCTTAAACCTCTTAGCATTGGAGTTTTCAACTCCTTTACTTTCATTTCTCTTGGCAACCTTCTTATAGAAGTAGCTTTGAGAAATTTAGGGCATTTTGATGAAGAAGGAATGTTTTCATCATAACCAATAGCTTTCTTATCAAATTTAAGCTTTTGGCATTTAAGAATACTATCAATTTTAATACAACCTTTTTCAAATTTTGAAAGGTTTTCTTTTAAAAGCTCATTTTCTCTTTTCAAATTCTTATTTTTCAAACATAAATCTTCATTTTCCTTTTTCAAGGATTCATTTAACATTGAAATTTTTGAAACATTTTAAAATAATTTTTGAAAGTCCTTTTTAAAAGAACTTAAAGGATCTACTTCCATTTTCAAACAATTAATCTTATTTATCAAAATTAAGTTTTTAAATTTAAAAAATTTGTTTTCTCTAACCAATTGCTCATATTTGATAAGAAATTCTTCTAAAATACTTTCCTCATCATCAAACTCATTATTAAGAAATTGGTTAGAGGTGCTTACCTCATTAAGAGCTTCTTCATCCTCTATTGCCATGAAGCATAGTTTAGTAACATGCTCTCCAACTAAGCTTTCATCATCCTATTCGCTCTCATCAGCCCAAGTGGTTTTGAAAGCTTTCTTCTTGGATGGCTCAGATGGTCTCCTCAATCTAGGACATTCACTCTTCATATGTCCTTCCCTTATTGATTCTTCTTTTCCTCTTCCAACACCTTACCTTAAGGTGATCTTATGAATAAGAAGCTTTCCTAGAAGCATATCAGTAGAAAGCATTAATAGATCATTTGTTTCCTTAATTATAATCACCCTTGCTTCCTAATTCTTCTTTAGAAGAACTCTAAGAATTTTGTTATTGATATCTTCTCTAATATAAGTCTTCCCAAGCTTCATTAAACCATTGATAATCATTATGAGCCTATTGTGCATCTCTGATACACTCTCATTTTGCCTTATAGTGAACAACTCATATTCATGAGTCAAAAGTTGAAGCTTCTTGATCTTCACTTGATTTATACCCTCATGATGTGTTTTCAAAGCATACCAAATTTATTTGGCGATCATGTATTGAGATACTTTCGCATACTCTTCTTTACTAATGGCATAATACAATACATTTATAGCCTTTTTACTCATAGCATTGGCCTTCTTCTCTTTGCTATTCAACTTATCCTTAGGCTTTAATGTGGAAATGCCTTCAATGATAGTTGTAGGAGGATTATAATCTTTTTCAATGAAGTTCCACAAATCAACTTCATCACTCTTCAAAAATATCTCCATTCAATGTTTTCAATAAGAATAATATATACCATCAAAGAAAGGAGGTCTTATGAAAGATTGACTCTCTAAACGATGTGTTACTATTTGATCTTAACTCTAAGAATGTTAATTCTTAAAAGATAGAGCCCAAGCTTTGATACCAAATGAAATCCCAAGTAAGGAGGAAACAGAAGAATTATAGAGAGGAGAAAATGAACATAGGAAATTTATAGTGGTTTGGCCAATAAATGCCTACATCCACTTACCCAAACAAATAACTTAGGTTTTCACTAATCTTTCAACAAAGATTATAACACTAGAATCACCATTCTATTAACACTCAAGTGTTTTTCCAAGGCTTACACTAAACCCTTACAACAACTGTTTTTCCAAGGCTCACACTAAACATAATTCAATCACAATCCCTTCTTATCTCTCTAAACATAATATAAGAGAAAACAATAAAGATTAGCAACCCAGAAACCCTTTTCAAAGCATTTACAACTCAAGAAATCAAGAAATACATAAATCACACAAGAATGTATTTAATAAAGAAATTAATGATCAATGATTAATTTCCTACCTTCAATAAGGTTAATCTACACTTATATAAGTTATTCCTCACTCATATAATTATTGAGGATGCAATCAATACAAAAAAGAGCTATTTTACAATGTTTTAAAAAATGCTAAAAATACATATTTGGAGCCGTATGACTATAAGTGTTCACGTACCCCCATACGATACCATAAAATTGACCCTAAAATTAGTGAGTAGCATTCATATGACCCCAAAATGCCTACATCCACTTACCCAAGTAAATAATTTAAGTTTCCACTAATCTTTCAATAAAGATTACAAAACTAGAATCACCATTCTAGTAACACTCAAGTGTTTTCCCATGGCTCACACTAAACCTAACTCAATCATAATCCCTTCCTATCTCTCAAAATATAACCCAAGAGAAAACAACAAGGATTGGAAACTCAAAAACCCTTTTTAAAGGATTTACAACTCAAGAAATCAAGAAATATATAAATCATACAAGAATGAATTTAATAAAGAAATTGATGATCAAAGATTGATTTCCTACCTTTAATAAGGTTAATCCACAATTATATAAGCTATTCCTTGCTTATATAACCGTTGGGGATGCAATCAATGCAAAAAAGAGCCATTTTGCAACATTTTAAAAAATGATAAAAATATGTACGTAGAACTATATGGTTGTATATGTTCACATACCCCCATACGATACCATAAAATTGACCTCAAAATGAGTTAGTAGCATCCGTACAACTGTACCACTAAGTGGTACACTTGTACCAAACCTTATGCCAAATTTACAACCCCGTACAACCTTCTTGTATGCCCGTACAACCTAAGAAACCAAATGGTATACCCGTACCTTGACATGTACACCCGTACCATACTAAAATCATTCAAAACCAAGACTAAAAACGCCAAGGTTCAACAATCTCCCTATAAACAAAGTTTGTTAACATTAAAACTAAGATTAAGGACCCTCAAGGTCCAACAATAACTAATTACAAATGTACCACAATACATAAAATTAAATGCAGGTATGAAAGAAATCTTGTGTTCTTTATTAATATCAATAAATACATGCTAATAAACCTGCAATTATTAACTCAATCTCTCCATCAACTTACAATTACTTAATATACCAGTATACAATTCTTGTACCAGCCGGCTACCACACCATTAATTTAACATATATAGGAACCAATAAATTCCATCAAGTCTCTAGTTTAATTCAGCTTCACGTTAGAAATTAAACAACCACCAAATAATATTCAAGCATAGTATTCATTCAGTAAATCTTCATGTGTATATGTCATGCATTTAACATCACAACCAAACTCAAGTTAACTCAACTACTATAGTACTGTAGGATATGTATGTTACAAGCAGTAGGTAGGTTATCTCCCTTATGCCTATGTCACAACCATATGTGGATTGACACATAAATAAAACCATTAATTACTTGATTTCAATATGCTTCGGTATAATTCTACAAGGACTCCCTCTTCAAAGAAGTGGTAGACAAATTCTCCATAAGATGGTAAAGGTTGTAGTCTCTTACAACTCAATAAAGCCTTCTCTTATGCTTACAAGGTCCTTAAATAATTCAGTCCACCGCTAAATCCTCTTAAGGCGGTAAGCTCTTGTCCTCTAGCTATGACTATTCCACTAAGCAATTTGAACTTGTACAATATTAATTCTTCCTAACCAATATATATAAATTAATTAATTGCTAATATCTTCTAAATAATCACTCTTTTATCATGTAATTATTTTAGCTTGATGCAATATTAAGAAAATAAATATCTAGTGGTCAAAATAAAACAATTATAGAACTTACTATACTCCTTGATCCTAATACATTTTTCTCACATACAACCTAAAATTAATTCAAACCTATATATAAATATTTTGACCTTCATTAACATAATCACCAAACGATCCATTTAATTTAATATTTTGCTTAATTATACTATTAATTACTTTTATACTTTTACTAAATTATTCATCTCATTTAGCTAATTATTTAGTTATTCTAGAAATCTTATTTTAGAAATCTAAATTATTAATTAACATAATTATACCTATAAATATAATAATGCCATTAAAAATGAGCGTGATATTTTGTAACTTTAATAAATAATTTATATGTTTTAAAATAATTAAAAGTAATAGATTCCTTTATATAATTTTATTATAGAAATTAGTTATTATAAATTAAAACTATTATTATTAAATTATTAAAAATAAAATTAATTTTAATGAATTAAACCATTAGATTATAAAAATAATTCATATTTATACCTAATTTTGAAGAAAATATTTAGATTTTAACTAATTATTATGAATTAAAATTATTACTGTTAGATAATTAAAATTCATTTTAATAAATTTAAAGGGAATAGTAAAACCATCATTTACTTGTTCCCCTTCCTCTTATAATATTAATTAAAAATTTGAGAGAAATATGTTTAATTAATCTATTTCACTTTGCTTTTATAGTGTGAGTTTAAAAAGGTTAAGTTATATATTAACAATATTGGATATTTTGTAATTTTAATAAATACCTCATATTTTTTAAAAAATAATTGTAAGTAATATTTTTCTTTATATTATTTTAATATAGATATTAATTGTTATAAATTACAATTTTTACTTTTAGATAGTTAAAATAAAATAAAATTAATTTTAACAAATTTTTGAATTTTTAATAAAATTCTATTTCCTTAAAACTAATAATTTATACGTTATTTTTTTATATAAAATTAGATACTAAAAATTACTTTTAACAAATATAGTTATATTTATATGTGATTTTAAATACAATTTTTTAAATAAAAAGTAATTATTTTAAATTAAAAATTTTACTATGAAATAATTAAAATTAAATTAAATTAAATTTTATAAATTAAAAATAGTAATTTATTTTATTCTATATGAAATTGGATAAAACATTAGTTTTATAATTTAAAAATATTAGTATTTTATATAAAATTAGATAAACATTAATTTTAAAAATTTATTATTAATTAATTTTTAGATTTATTTTAGATAAATAAAAATTGGTATTTATGTTTGATTTTAAATAAAATTTTTTTAAATAAAAATTAATTTTTATATAGAATCAAATAAAAAATAATTTTAATAAAATTGAAAAGAGAAGATAGATTTGTATTTTCCTTTATATTCTTCTCTCTTTTAATATACTATAATATGATAAACACTTAAATTATTGAAAATAAATGTTTTAAATTTATTTTATAACTTATAAGTATATTTGATGAATTTATAAGGTTAGAAAAGCTCCTGAAGAAAAAGTTTATATCATCTGCCATAGTTGTGATATATATTCTATATAAATGGAAAGATAATTATATAGATGTTCTTAAGATACAACTATTTCATAATTATATAATCATTGTAGCCTGATAATATTGTTTTACTTATTATATTATTGTATAAAATTCTATAGAAAACGACGGTCTCTTTTCAGCCTCGAAAATAGATCTTTACAATTTGAAATGCTGAAATTTTCCAAAACTTTTCAAAATATGCTTTCATGTAAATTTGTATTTTTGGAAAAAATAAAATAAAAAGGATGTTTGCTCAATCCCTAAAGCTAATTTGGTGAATAAAGTCTCATTAGCAGCATCAATTCCAAAGCTACTCACATTATTCCCATTCTTTTTCCACTAGTCGGAATCTCCGGCAAGCTTTTATTTCATGGACCCCTCCCCAAAGCACACGTACATTATGCATAGTAGTATGCTTCCCCTTTGTAATGGCCATACATCAACATGCTTATATCCTTAAATAGTTCTTTAAAAAGAATTTTAGCCTCTATTAATTAAAGAATTGATGTTTATTCTCTCGTTGATGAAACTAAAATTATAATTTCAATCCCAGTTTGATAGAATTAAATCAAAATTGAAGTAACCATAATCAAAATCGAAGTAAATCAATTATTTATTCTTCTTGTTGGTTTGTAATTAATTTTTTGGCTAGAACTTGTAATCTTGGACCAGGTTGGCCTGCTAAATCTGCTCGATCCAGGTCTCTGGCTGACCGTCACTCCTCGTCAATTTATGTATGGATTCAGCCTCTGTCAGACATGTTTATTCTAATGGAAATTAATGGCGTTGAAGAAAAATAATAGACGGTCTTTATGGAATTCCAGATAAACTTTATAACATGACGAGTCAATAATAAATGCTTATATTTTAAGTCCTAATATCAGATTGTCGTCATCATCATCATCATGCCTTGGCTGATGATGGTTATAATTATTCTAAAAGAACATTCCTTGACCTCTAAGAACCCCAATAATAAGAATAAGAAAACAAAAAGAGCAAAGCTAAAGCAAATTTGGTCATAAAAGCAAAAGTGGCCTGCATGAGCGTGTCTCGTGTATGCACGCAACCCCGTTGCTGCTGTATAGGCTCTTCGCTTACTTTCTTATAGAATAGATCTATCCATCATATAAATTAATAAATATAAAATAATTTTATTATTTTAAAAAATTCTCAATAATTTTTTAAAACATTTTCACCAATTAAATTGATTTATGTACTAAAACACAAATTAAATCTAGTTAATCACCATAAAATTAATTTATACCTTTTTCTCATCATTCTTCACATAATGAAACATGTTTCAAGTCTTATATATATCATATAATTTCTAAATTTCATTTTATTGGTATTTAATGTTACATTCAATTAAAAACATTTAATCAACATTATTTTTACTCTTTAAAATTATAATTGTTGGATCTTGGGGTTCTTAATCTTAGTTTTGATGTTAACAAATAATATTTATCTTGTTAATAAAGTATTTTAAAATTTTTAATTTAGTTTCTAGTATGATTGAGAGTGTTTAAGACTTTTTATGGTATAAAAAGACTAAAAAATATATGTTTTTTGGGTTGGATAGTATATTTGGTACAAATGTACTATTAAGATGCACGATCATATGGATGCTATTGCTCAACTGGTGTCAAACTGGTTTAAGGCTGTGGTACAGACATACCATCAATGTATATGGTTGTATCACTCCTGCAGATAACTTTTCTGCCTTATTTTAAAATGTTATAAAATGATTCTAATTGCATTTATTATACCTTTAACAATCATTTAAGCTTAAAGAGAGTATTTATACTTGGTTTCTTACACTTATAAGTAAGTAATTATTGCTCTAAACTTTTTAATCATAAATCTCTTTTATTTGTCTAGAAATTATGTTGCTCTCATTCTTGATTTTGGAATGTGTTAGTTTTAGGTATTTGATGAAAGCTTATGTATTAGGCAAAATTAGCATAATTGAGAGTGTTTTTTAGTGAGATTGATTATTGTAAAGGTTTATGTGTGAGCCTTGAAAATATATTGTAAACGTTTTAGTATAAGTCTTGGGAAAATACTAGAATTTAGTTCTTTGATTGAAGAATTGGGTTTGTAATCTTAAAATTGATTAGTGGAAACTCAAGTGGGTTGCTTGAGTGAGTGGATGTAGGTATTTATTAGCCAAACCACTATAAATTTCTTGTGTTTCACTTTTGATTCTCTCTAGTTCTTAAGTAATTTATTGTTGCCATTTTACTTAGAGATTTCAATTAGTATCAGAGCTTGGGGTTTATCTTTTAAGAATTCATATTCTTAAAGTTAAGATCAAATGACTACATAATCCTTCAAGAGTCTATCACATAGTAAACCCCCCTTTTTGGTGGAAGCAACTACCTTTCATGGAGAAAAGAAAATGGAAGCATATCTTGATAAGGATGGTGTTGATCTTTGGGTGGTTGTTGAAGGTGGAGTTTGCATTATCAAACCTACAAGTGAATGGTATAAGCATAATAAGTATACATTCTCTTTAAATATTAAAGCATGAGTGTTTTGAAAAAATATTTAAATGATTTTGATTATAAATATGTTTTGAATTTTTTTAGTGCTAGAGATATTTGATTATATCTTAAATATACTTATGGAACTAACCCTTCTTACCAAGATAATAAATTTGTATGTCTTGAAAATGATAAAATTTTTTAGGTTAATGATGGCAAGAAAATGGAAAGAAATATTAAGGAAAGCCATCAAGATTGCTTCTTAAGCAACCAATCATGCTTCAGTGCTCATATTGAGGATAATAAGAGTGAAGAAAGAAGAGACAGAAGTATGAGTGTTCAACCTCTACAAGCAATGATGATTAGAATAATGAGGTAACATCTAATAACTCAAACTCTTGCGATAATGATTTTGATATTCATGAAGAATTTTCTTATAATGAATTGTTGGAGATTATTGAAATCATGCATAAGAAACTCATGCTTTACAAAAAGGAAAACAAGATTTTGAAAAATGATTTTCAATCTTTGAAATTTGAAAATTATTCTTTAAATGATAAAATGAGATTTTAAAGAAGGAAAATGATTCTTTAGTTTCTTCTATGCATATTTTGGAAAATAATTTAAAAGATTTGTAAAACAGAAGTAAAATTTCAAATGAGCATGATGACTATTTTTCAGAAGGAAAATAAATTATTGATCATATGTTAAATATGCAAAAGTTATGAATGATAAACATGCTTTAGGTTTTGATCAGCATAAACCTTATCATTTGCTTATACTTAAATAATATTTGTTAAGGCTAAAAATTCTAGACCACCTAGTCTCAATGCATCAAAAACTCTTAAATTACAATCAAACACACATAAGGGATATAGGAAGAATGGTAAGATTAGGCCTATAACCAATCATGCTTTCATCTATAAAAGTTATAAAAGCCCTTAAGCATTTAGAGGTTCAAATGTGTTTATTTTAAATAAACTTCATGGAATGCAACATCTATGTATGCTAAATGCTTATAAAGCTCATTTGCATTGTCATATGTAAAAATGTCATGTTCATGACTCTAAAAAGTATGGAATAAACATATCCACATGTAGAAAATTATTTCATGTAACTTGTTTTCAATATGAAAATTTTGGACATATTATAAATGGTTATTAGGTAAAACATACTAATAAAAAATTCATGAAAAGAAATTTATATTTAAATGACATAAGGAATAGGTTTTCAAAACCTTTCCATGACCATTGTTATTATTATTATCATAAGTTTGGTCATTCTAATTATAAATATTTTATAAGGTTAAGTAATTTGAAATTCATTCAAAATGACTCATATGAAGTTAACCCCTATAGATCCAAAAATATTTGGGTATCAAAAGTAAATTAAAGTTGTTTTGTAGGTATGCTTGATATTCACAAGGAGTGATAAGGTGTGGATATTTAAGGCATAAGATGAAAGGAAGCCTCTTTGGATTGATGGAATGACCAGTGAAGGAATGAGGCTATTTAACTTCTTATGGGGAGTTTTGAAGTTTTATAGTTTATTATGTTATGTTTGTTGATTGTCATGTGCATTGACATCATATGTGTTGATTATGCTTACACTTATTAAATTTAATTAAAATTGGTTGATGTTGATTACTTTGATATGTTTGGTGTTGATTATGTTTTAAACTTCATTTTTGTATTAGTCAAATTATTTGAAATTGAAATTTGAAATTCTTTTTAAAAACACACCTTAATGTGTGAATTTGTATGCATGAAGACATATGTTTAAATTTTAAATTAGTATCATATGTTTCACATACTTCAATGAATTGAGTTTGGCTTATTTTCTTTTTGATATAGTCAAAGAGGAAGAAGTATGGTGAAATGACTTTCTAATGCATTTTGAAAATCTAATTTTAATGATGTTGTTAACATTTTTCATGTAAGAAAATGTGTTTTTAATGAGAAAACATGTATTTATTGGTGTTGTTAGCTATATTTAATCAAAACTAGGCTCATTAATTATGTATTGTAAGTAATGCATGGTTGAAAGAGAGTATGAATTGTAAGGTTGCAATTTATTAGGGGGTTAATTTTGATTGAAAATCCATTTAGGATTTGTCAACATCAAAATGGAGGAGATTGTTGGATCTTGGGATCCTTGATCTTAGTTTTGATGTTAACAAACCATGTTTATGTTGTTAATAAAGTGTATTTAAATGTTTAATTTGATTTCTAATATGATTAGAGGTGTTCGGGACTTGTCATGGCTTAAGAAGAATAAAAAATGTGTGTTTTCTAGGTTGGACAATATGTTAGTTAGAGTGTACCATTAGAACGTACAACTGTATATAAGCTACTACTTAATTGGTACCTAATTGGTCTTATATTTTACTTTTGATTCTCTCTAGTTTTTAATTAATTTTTTCTTGTCATTTTACTTGAGGATTTCAATAATCATTATTTACCCTTAACATAAAATTTAAGCATTATATATCTACTTTGCTCAACAAAAAATTAACTAATACTATAATATCTTTACAATGAAGCTTAACAATCATTTTAAAAGATAGTGATATATAAATCTATTTATTAAATCTAAAATAATTAGCTTCAAAACTTATGGATATAATATAAGATTTATCCTTTAAACTGAGGAAAACAATAATAAGCTAAGATATCAATTAGTCATATGATTCTGATAAATTATCAACCATGCTCATTATTTTATGCTAACATTTATGAAGAAGTTAGTATCAACCATATTAGATGAATGAAATAATTATAAAAATATCTTAATTTATACTTTTTATTTTAAAATTATTCATGTAATTTTTTCCATATTTTCAATTTTATCTTTTTTATTTTTAATTTTATTTTAAGATGTATTTTAGTTTTTCCTTCTTTCTTTTTGTTTTCTCTTAGCTTTTTCTTTTTCCTTCTTTTATTGTTGTTTCTTTTCTTTTTTTCCTATTTAATATTTTTCTAGTTTCATTTTTAATTTATCATTGACTTCTTTTTTTATTCTTCTTCTTTATTTCTTTAACTTCTTTTTTCTAAACATAACCATGAATCTTTCTATTTGTTGTTCTCATATTAACTGATCTTTTTGAATGTCTTGATTTTTTTATTCAATACATAATTTTTTGAAATCCAACCATCATTCATTATTTAACTTTTACTTTTCTTGAAAGTTAACAATGATTAAATTAGATTATTTTGATTTTTCTAGATCTACTTTTTATGACAAGTATTAATTATAATTTAAATAAAATTTAGTTTGTATTTTGTTTGACATTAATTTTTATTTAGTTTTTATACAATTTTTTGTTTTTAATTTTATTTATGCAATCGAGGTTTACAAAAGACATATAAAAGGTTGACTAAATTGTACAACCAAATATCATAAAAATCAACAAAATATTAAGTGTATAATTCATTTTATAAAAATTACAAATCATTTACTCAAGGTTTACCAAAGGATTAAGAAACATTTTTAAAGGTATACCAAAAGTTTACAATGGATTATGAGAGGTATAAGATAACATGTAATTAGATAAGATAAAAATTATTGAAATACTATAACATATAATCATGTATAATAAAAATCATTAAAATACTAGGTACATAATTGGATTAATAAAGGATTATGACAAGTTTAACATCAAGTTAAGAAGTAGTTATTCTCTAAATGCTATTTTGAAGATATCAACAAATGATTTAAAAATCTAATTCAACTAATGAAATACTAAGATTATTAAATTTAACTCAACATTATATTTTAAATATGAAAAATATGATATTAATCTTTTTATATTTAATTGATAAAACTAGATTCTTAAAATTTTTATGTATAAATTATTATTATAGAAATAAAAATTTGAATTCATATTTTTTATTTATATTTGTAAAATATTATGATGAATTTCTCAATTATATTATTTAGGTCAACAAACCTAATTAAATGATAACTTATATAAAATTGATATAAAAATAAATTTTGTTCCAATTTTTTAATATGTGTTCTTTTATTCATATATTTTGCATAAGTCATGCATCTTTACAAAAATTAAAAATTTAAAAAATATGAACATAGTAGTTGGGTGAATTTTAAAAAATATAAATCTTTTGCTAGATTCAAAACAAAAATGGACAATTTTAACTAATATGGTGTTGACTTAGAAGCCATATATGACATATCAATCCTTATCAGATACCAATCTACATGGAGTTTGGGAGAACTCAAGTAGCTTAAAGGAAGAACCACTAACTCTTCCAAATGGTCTGGTTACATGGTCACGAGTCAACAAATATAAAGTAGTTATGAACTCATTCATTCACGAATAAATAATAATGGAGTTGCAAGAACAGGCTTTCTATAAATGTTATTTAGAGCTTAAAGGGGTGCCTAAGGCCATAACATTGCTTAAGGTGAGCTTGGAAGACAAGGAAACCTAAAATACGTCATTTAGGTTTAATTATGAAACCATAGTCTTATTTTATAAGCCTATGAAAGAGTTAGGCATCTTAGGCCATAAGTTAAGGCCTGTTGAAGACCGAATAAGGAAATGAATATAAGTCAATTCTTAGCCTAATTGACTTGTATGAATTTTCATGTAATATTTGCTTTATTTTTATTTAATTATTTTTTAAATTAAGGTAGGAATAAGATAACCAAGTTGTTCTTGGATTAGACTTTCATATCCTTGAAGGATTAAGGTTAAACCATTATAAATAGGATCTTCTATAACCCTTCAAGGGAACTTTGATTTATTCAATAAAAATACCATTCTTTCATGCTTTATGCATGTTATGTTTTTAGGGTAAGAGTGAGGATTTGCTTTCTTCTAATTACATTAGGAATTAGGGTTAACTTATCAATCTATTTATGGTGTTTTCTCTTCTTCCATAGCCTTATCATTTATGTTTTCATACTTCATAGTTTGGGGGTTCAATAAGGTAGGGATTTATTCAACTATTAGAGCTATATCTTAGTGTGCATGAGGGTTTATGGCATACTTGCCATTGGGTTTCGCATCATTTGGTATCAAAGCCAAAGGCAAGGTAAATTCTTATTTATCTTAGTTTATAGGGTTTTGTTTCAATTTCTTTCTATCCTTATTATGTGTCATTTTGTTTGTTTAAGTTTTTAGTTTTTGCTTGAGTGTTGTATTATTTTCTTTATGTTTTGTTCTAGCTATAAGCTTTATCATTAAAAAAAAAGAGAAAAATGGAAAGAAAGAAAAGAAAAACAAAAAAATCCTATGTTCCATTATGAAAATGATGAATTGCTTGTGCTAACGAAGAGTCCTAAACCAACTAGGACACCTATTTTATGAATTGTGAAGAGTCCTAAAATAATTGGGACACCTTGTTTGCTATTCTAAAGGCTATTTGAGATATCTTGTATGAAAGTGAAGAGTCTTATAAAAGTTGGACTTTTTGATTGTTGCTTAAATCATCTCATACACATACATTCTTGCATGATTAAGGGTTAAAACAAATTAAATTAACATAATTCGACTCCAATTACTAAAAGGTCTTTTTGATTGCTTGCTTTGCTTGGGTAGATTTGAATAGGATTGATATTTGGTTTGCTTTGGAGTGAATCAAATTCTTATATCTTGACAGAATTGTCTTTGCTTAATTTTAATCATCTTATTTTCTTGTTTAAGCTAACTTTACATCTTAACATTATTAAAGTGTTATTTGCTTGTATCTACACTCTAATTACTTTAATCAAGTAGTGCATATTCTTGCTCTTGTGCTACCATCCAAATTGTCTATTGTCTTCTTTCTAGAACTTGAACTATATTGTTTAAGTTGTTCTTTGCTTTCCAAACATGTGCATTTACATTGATTGGTGTGCCTTGATTCTAAAATTCAATTGGAAGAGTTCCAATAGAAAGGTAAAAGGCATAAACAAGTGGTTAATATCTAGAAAAACTAAAAAGAGAATAAACACATGAGGGAGTGATCTCTTTAGCCTTTACATTGTCTTTTGGTTCTTGATCATAATGAGTTCTAGTAAGCATGATCATGAGCAAGAGGATGTATTAACAATAAATCCCTAATTAAAGCCATTCATGGAGGTAATCAATGGATAAATAGAGAAGTTCCAAAGGCTTGTCTTCAAAGAGTTGCAAGAAATCAAGTCAAATCAAAATACAATAAAGGAGGATATGTTTACATCAACATAAAATCTTCAAAGGGGCTGTGGTGGAAGATTCCAACCAATAAGGAGAGTTAGAGCTGGAGAAATGGGATTTCCATTGTATCATATCCAAGAAGAAGAGGAAGGAGAAGCCACAACTAGTTGTCATGTAGATGGGAACCTTGGAACCATAAAGATGAGAATGCTTGAATTCAAGGGAAATAATAATACTAAAGAATACCTTGAATAGGAGAGTAAAATGGAGATGATCTTTGAATGTAAAAACTACTTGGAGGAGAAGAAAGTCAAGATAGCAGTAGTATAATTTCTTGGTTATGCTATGTTTTGGTAGGATCAACTTAATACTAATAGAAGGAAGAAGGGCATTCAACCTATCCTAACTTTGGAGGCCATGAAGGAAGCTATGCGACATAGGTTTGCTCCCACTCATTACTTTAAGGAACTACACCAAAAGATGCATAGATTGGTACAAGGAGGAAGGAGTGTAGAAGATTACCATAAAGAGATGGAGATGTGCATGGTTAGAACCAACATTGAGGAGGATGAAACGGTCACCATGTCTCAGTTTCTTGGTTATCTAAATAAGGAGATTGCTGATGCTGTTGAGTTTTATAAATATGACACTTTTGAAAAGATGCTTGATATGGTAATGAAGATTAAAAAACAAAGGAAGGGTAAGAGTACCAAAAAATTCTTAGGGAGCTCTAGCAATACTTATAGTTCTAAATGGAGTAAGAAGGATGAAAGGAAAGAAGCTAGAAGCTCACAACCTCAAGGGATAATTTCAACCAACAAAGGAAAAGAAGTTATGCAAATCGGCCTTAAAGAAAATAAAGGTAATTCTAACCCTTCGACTTTTAGTAGGGAAATCAAGTGCTTTAGGTGCTTGGAAAAAGGACATATTGCATCTCAATGTCCTAATAAAAGACTCATGTTCACTACAGAGTATGGAGAGGTATAGTTTGAGTCTGAAGATGAAATGCCTTCCTTAGCCGATTGCAATGATAGTGAGATAGAAGAGAAGAATAATGTAGTGTTTACTGAGTATAGTGAGAGTTTGGTTACTAGATGTGCTTTGAATATGCAAGTGAAAGTAGAAAGCCTTGAGCAAAGTGAAAACATATTTCACACCAGATGTTTGGTCAATGGAAAAGTGTGCTATATGATTATAGATAAAGGAAGTTATACCAATGTTGCTAGTGTACGTATGGTTAAGAAGTTAAACTTAGCATGCAACAAACACCTTAAAACATATATGTTCGAATGGTTGAGTGATTATGGAGAGGTGAATGTGACACGCTAAGTGATGATACCATAGAGAATGGTATAAATATAAAGTGGCTTGTGATGTTGTACTTATGCAAGCAGGTCATCTACTGTTAGGAAGACCATGATAATTTTATAGAAGAGTTATATATGATGGGTATAACAATAGGTATTCCTTTCCTTATGAAGAAAGGAAGGTTATGTTGGCTCCATTATCCCTTCAAGAAGTCTATGAAGATCAAAAGAAAATACTTGAGAGGGAGAGAGAAGTTTTGGCCTTGGGAACAAAAGGGAGTGAAGTTTTAGCCTCCTTGGAAAAAAGAGAGAAAAAGGAAAGAATAAGGAAAAAGAGGTCAGAAAAGAAAGTACATAAATAAATGGCCCTTTGATGAGTGAAAATAAGAGAGAAGGAAAAAGAAATAAAATTTTTATGAGCGAATAAGCGAGGTTAAGAGTGTTATTTCCTTAAAGAAGCCTGCTTTTCTTCTTAGGTACAAGGAAATTTTGTTTGCTAACATTGACATTAACCTTGATAATGTGCCTTCTTGTTTTGTTTTAATGTTGTAGGAATTTGTTGATGTTTTTCCTAATGAGATACCTAATGAATTACCCCCTTTGAGAGGCATAGAACATCAAATTGACTTTATTCTTAGCTCTACCATTCCTAATCGACCAGTCTATAGAAGCAATCCTATGGAGACTAAGGAGATGCAAAGGCAAGTGGATGAACTATTGAAAAAGGGTTGGTGAAGGAGAGCATGAGTCATTAGGCCATTCTAGTCTTATTGGTGCCTAAAAAAGATGGCACATAACACATGTGTGTTGATTGTAGGGCAGTCAACAAAATCACTATAAAGTATAGACACCTTATCCTTATACTTAATGATATGTTGGATGAATTGCATGGGGCTCTTTATTTTAAAAAAATTAATTTAATGAGTGGATATCATCAAATTAGGATGAACTTGGAGATGAATAGAAAACTGCTTTCAAAACTAAGTATGCATTATATGAATTGTTAATAATGCCTTTTGGTTTAACTAATGCACCTAGCACATTTATGAGGCTTATGAACCATATTTTGCATGCTTACTTAAGGAAATTTATGGTTGTGTATTTTGATGATATACTCATTCATAGCAAGTCTCTGGAAGAACATATTGAGAATGTTAGGCTAGTTTTACAAACTTTAACAGATGAAAAGTTGTATGCTAAGCTTAAGAAGTACACCTTTTGTAAATATAGACTTGTGTTTCTTGGTTTTATTATGAGTGCACAGGGAATTAAAGTTGATGCAGAGAAAGTTAAGGCTTTAAAAGAAGCTTCCATGGATTGGCAAGCTGTGGCTGGTGTAAAAAGCTTCTATGGCTTAGCAAGCTTTTATAGGCAGTTTGTCCAAGATTTCTCTTCAATTGTAGCACCACTCACAAAGATATTAAAGAAAGAAGTTGGTTTTAAATGGGGGGAATCATAATAACATGCATTTGACACATTAAAGGAGAAATTGATTTTGGCCACTATTCTATCCTTACCTGACTTTAATAAAACTTTTGAGATTTAGTGTGATGCTTCTAGTGTGGGAATTAGAGTGTTTCTAATGCAAGAAAAGAAGCCAATTGCCTAATTTAGTAAGAAGCTAAAAGGAGCTTAACTCAACTGTTCAACCTATGATAAGGAATTGCATGCCTTGGTTTCAGCTATGGAGATTTGGCAACACTACTTACCTCCCAATGATTTTGTTATTCATATTGATCATGAATCCCTTAAGCACTTAAAAGAACAAGGGAAGTTCAACAAACAGCATGGTAAGTAGGTTGAATTCATTGATCAATTTCCTTATATGATTCAATACAAGCATGGAAAGGAAAATATTATGGCTGATGCATTGTTAAGAAGGTATGCTTTGATCTCTACCCTTAGTTCAAAATTACTTTGGATTCAAACACATTAGGGGACTATATATTGATGATGCTAACTTTGGTAATGTATATATGATATGTGAACATAGAGCATTTAATAAATTCTATAGGCATGATGATTTTTTATTTAAGGGTAACCAACTTTGTATGCCTAAATGCTCTATGCATGATTTGCTTGTATTAGAGTCTCATTGTTGGGGATTGATAGGAAACTTTAGGGTGCATAATACTTACGATATGCTAATGAACACTTCTATTAGCCTCATATGAATAGAGATATTGAGAGAGTGTGTAATGCTTGTGTTGCATGTAAATAAGCAAAATCTAAGTCTATGCCTCATGGTTTGTATATGCCTTTGCCTATACCTAGCTCACCTTGGATTGATATATCTATGGATTTTATGCTTGGATTGCCAAGAACTAGGAGAGGTAGGGATAACATATTTGTTGTAATTGATAGGTTTAGCAAAATGGCTCAATTTATTACTTGTCATAAGTGTGATGATGCTATTCATGCTGTTGACCTATTCTTTAAAGGGATTATGAGATTGCATGGGGTGCCATGCACTATTATTTCTAACAGAGATGCAAAATTCCTTTCATATTTTTGGTATGTTTTATAGGGTAAGCTTAGAACTAAGTTACTTTATTTAACAACTTATCAGCTATAAACAAATGGATAAACCAAAGTAGTGAATAGAACTTTAGAGACATTACTTTGAGCTATAATGGCAAAAATCTTAAAGATAAAGGAGGATTACTTACCTTTATTGAATTTGTTTATAATAGAAGTATTCATTCTTCCATAGGATATTCACTATTCAAACTTGTTTATGGCTTTAACCCACTAACTCTATTCGATTTATCTCCTTTACCTTTACATGAGCTTTCTAGTTTAGATGAATAAAAGGTAGAATTAAGGAAATCAATGCATGAAAAAGGCTTAAGCAAATATAAAGAAAAAGAATAAAGAGTATACTGAAAGAGCAAATAGGGGGAAAAGGCAAGTGATATTCAAACTTAGAGATTAAGTTTGGTTAAATCTATGAATAGAGAGGTTTCCAAAGCAAAGAAGAACCAAACTAAATGCAAGAGGAGATGGCCTTTTTCAAGTTTTGGAATGAATCAATGACAATGCCTACAAGATTGACTTGCTTGGTAAGTATGAGATTTTAGCTACTTTAAATGTTAGTGACTTGTCTTCCTTTGATATGGATAGAGATATGAGGATAAATCTTTTTTAAAAAGGGGGGAATGATATAGATTTACATGGCATTTAAGAGAACTCAGGAGCTTAAAAGAAGAACCACTAACTCTTCCAAGTTGTTCGATTATATGGTCACAAGCCAATAAATATAAAGTAGCCATGAAATCATTCATTCAAGAACAAATAATAACGAAGCTACAAGAACATGTTTTCTATAAGTGTTATTTAGAGCTTAAAGGAGTGCCTAAGACCATAACATTGCTTAAGGTGAGCTTGGAAGAGAAGGGAGCCTTAAATATGCCATTTAGCTCTAATTATGAAGCCATAACCTTATTTTATAAGCCTATGAAGGAGTTAAGCATGTTGAGCGATAAGTTAGGCTTGTTGAAGATATGATAAGGTAAAGAAGACAGTCTAATTCTTAGCCTAATTGGCTTGCATGAATTTCCATATAATATCAGCTTTATTTTTATTTAATTATCTTCTAAGTTAAGGTAGGAATAGGATAACCAAGTCCTCCTTGGATTAAACTTCTATATTCTTGAAGGACTAGGGTTAGAAGCATTATAAATAGGAGCTTTTGTAACCCTTGGAGGGGACTTCAATTTCAATAAAAATACCATTCATTCATGCTTTATGCATGTTATGTTTTTAGAGTGAGAGTAAGGATTTACTTTCTTCTAATTGCATTAGGAATTAAAGTTAATTTATCAATCTATTTATGGCATTTTTTCTTCTTTCATAAGCTTATCATTTGTGTTTCCATACTCTATAGTTTGGGGGTTCAATAGGGCGATGATTTATTCTACTATTGGAGCTATATCTTAGTGTACGTGAGGGTTTATGGCATACTTGCCATTGGTTTCCGTATCATCTTCATTAATACATTGAGCATAGCTAGATTTGTAATAAATTAAAAATAGATCACTTTGATGCAAAATTAAGTTTTGACTACAAATGAGATTTGTATAATTATGGTTAGTGGTAGTATTATCTCTTTAAGATAAGCTAAAAGTTTGATATAAGTAATGGTATAGGGCAAGGTATAATCATACTATAAGATAAAGTCTACCACATCAATATTAATAATATTTGAAAGAAATTTTACAATCAAAATGAGTAGTATTAGTTGTACCTATTTATGATATGGTTGTATATCATAAAATGTTTAGCTTAATTTCAAAAGGTGTGAATAAATAGTATTGGATTTATCACCTCATGATATGGTTAGTATGGTCATGTCATAGAATATACCATGGTGGTACCATCCAAAATTTTTAAATTTTTATTGAATAAAAATAAGTCGACAAGGTGTTACTAAGTGTACAAATTGGTAATGCAATTTTACACTGCTAAAAGATTCAAAATAATGCAAATTTAATAATGAAAACTCAATGACAACATCAAACAAGACTAAAATTCAACATCACTTTTAAAACAAATAAACCATAATAATATACTCAAAATTCTATTATAAAATGAACTAAATCTTAAGTCATAATTTTCAAACCAAAAAATAATTTGCCTATGGTAACATTCAGATGTATAGAACATTCAAACCAATAGTCATGACACCTCAAATATCACAAGCTTACCAATAAAAAGAACCATTAAATCCACACAACTGTATATATGAAACCATAGAAAACCATCTCAACCATCATAACATATTTTTGTAGCCCAAATCACATATAAGGGATATATTAATAAATAATTCATGTAGTAAGTGGTGATCTCAACTAAAGTAAAGAGGAATAACCTCTTCCCATAATAATAAAGAGATGTGTGTATATTCTAACTTTGGTCTATCCTTAATTAAGTATATGGATAATATAGAGAAACCATTAAAATATTCCCTTTAAGAGACTAAACAAGGTTTTTAAACATAATTAATTTTTTCAATAAAGCACTTTCTAAAATAAACATTAACGTGATAAATGCCATTTCAACTAAGTTTTATTAAAATTTAGAATCAATTAAAGATATTGAATTCTATATTTCTTGATAGATCACCATTTGCTAAATTACATAAATATCATTTATAAATAATGGAAATGTGAATATAATAAGGGATATATGTTTAGGATTCATTGCACTTACCTTAGTAGCAATAAACTAAGTCAAATTCAATTTTCACACTCTTTCAATGTGAAGTTCAAATTTTTATGCCTAGAACTTTTATGCGATAATTCAAATTTAATTATAATTATGAATGAGTTTAAAGATGATATCATGGAATCATAACCTTAATTTGAAAATTTTCATATGTTGGCATGCTTGTTGATGCATAATAATTTTATAGGTTATTAATTATTCATGAAATTAATAGAGTAGCGATATTTGTTTTAAATTTAGAATTAAGTACTAGGGTTAAGAGGTTAACTATTTGGTTAAAGGATTTAAGTGCTAAGGGTTATAAACATAAGGATTAAACCTACATTTTCTCCAACATCTCCTTTGAAAGAATTCTAACAACCTATTTTGAATTAAAACCTCATTTTCTCCCTTCCCATTTACTCTTTTTCTTATTCTTAAACATAAATCCTTAAAAGCTAATTATTATTTATCAAAAACTTATTGATTAAACATAATCCTTATATTAATCATCTAACAACTAAATTTATGCATTTGAAAATAAGATTTAAGAAACTTATTTCTTCTAAATTTATCATTTCCTTGTAGGTGAAAAAGTAAGGCTCAAAAGGTAATATTTCTTATCTAATATGTTATTTTTAAAGTTTATAAGGGTATGTATATATAGAAGTAGTGATTATTTAATGTTATTTTATTGATTTAGGTAAATTTTATGATAGTTTTATAAAGAGTTAAAAGGAGTTATGAGATTAACAGATTTGATGATAGAAGATGTTGATTTTCTTGAAGTATTTGATTGAGTCCTTGAAAGGCATATATAAATACAAAATCCTTAGCATTTTAATTTTAATTATGTTCAATTATGATTAGTGAATCTTGAATGGTTACTTTTTGAAGTATAAATTTTTGAGAAGTTGATTATTATGGTATTTAATGATTTTATCAAATGAGTTTTATAAAATCTTTACTAATTTATGAAATAAGGGTTTTTCTTATCATGAATGCTTGAATAAATGATTAATTAACTAATAATTAATTTTCTCTTAATGGTCAACTTGAACTTTGATAATTTTTATAATAAGTTAAAGATGATTGTTATTGAATGATTTTCATATGATTATTGGAAATGAAGATGAGCTCATGGTTGTAAGATTTTTAGGATTTCATTAGCTATGGATTGATTAGTATGTTGTGTGCTCATGTTAACTATTAAAGTTGAGTGAACCATCCATGAAGATGGTAATCTTAAGATAAATAATAGAAGTCACTTTGTAATATGTCACATCCTGAAACAAGCACACACTTTGCATTCATGAATTAGTTGAAATGTTATGTTTTATATGTTATTGGTGTGTTAATGATGTGAAATTATGATTATGATGATAGGTATATGATAAGATTAGATTTTATAGCTCTAATCTTAAAATTGGTGACTAATTGAGATTTTTGAGGTTGAAAACATTTCATATGATTAATTAAGTATGCCCAAGATGTTTTTCTTAACCTAAATTTGATATTTATAAATTAAAGTAAAATAAAAATTTGGACTATTTATTATGTCATAATTAGGTGATAAGGATGTAAGTATGATGTAAGCGAATGAATTTAATTATGATTTTTATTAGAAAATGAATAATTATGAATTAGTAAGAGTATATAATAAAATTATAAATATTAAAGAAGTATAATTAGTATTTTTAATTATGATGTCATAATGATGTAATAAGTTGTAAAGGTGATGTCATAATTATGATTAGTTTTAAATTATGATATGTAAATAAATAAATAGATAAATATAATTAAAAATAGAATAAGTTAAAATAGATTTGAAATAGTATATTATATTAGAAGTGGGATTGGTAATTGAAAAAGTAGTTTTGGATTTTAATGTTAGTGGATGGAGAGAGAAGATAAGTATTATATTTTATTTGATTGTGGAAATTGATGGATGGTATTTTAAATTAAAATAAGGTGTATATGAGTATAAATTAAGTGTATAATATGAAATTTAAGGTTTAGGATTGGTGGATTTAAGTTAAATACAAGTATATATACATATAGGAGCCAAAATGTAATTTTGGAGGTGTATAGGGACTAATATGGGAATTTATCCAAATGGGGCTCATTTCATCCAAATTTCCATCTCATTTGTGACTTATCTTTCATTCAATTATGCCCTTTTTCTCAATTGGCCAAAAAAAATGCATTCAAACCTCTCTATTATCCTTTTATCCTTTCATTTCTAACTTATCATCTTCTTAACCTCACATTTTCTCTCTTATGTTCATATTGTTCTTCAACTTTCTTCATCCAAACATCAAAAGGCAGTACCTTTATCTTCTAATTATCTTCTTATTCTTCAAGTTCTAAGTAGTTTTCATTTACAAAACTCTAGTTCTAGTTGAAACAACTCCATTTCAACTTGTTTTAGAAGAAACTGAAGCTATTTCATTGAGAAGACCAAAGTTTGCATGACTCTTTCTTTCTTTTGGTTCAAATTTTTTCAAGTTACAGCAAGATACTTGAGTGCATGTCAAGGTAAGGCCAAAATAATTCTTGTTTTCCCTCTTTTTCTTGTTTTCCAAAATCTTTCTTTAATGGATCTTCAAGTATATAACCGAAACCATGAAGAATCATGTATTTGCTTACAAACCATGACCTTTTCTTAATGCTTGACTTGTTTAATGGTTAGATATAACTCTTTTGAGTACATGCATGTTATTTTAAGGTGGGCAAAAACTTTAAAGAGGTTAAAGAAGTGAAGATCTATTAGATCCATAGCAAAATACAAAGGATATCAACTTTAAGTTGAGATATAAAGGTGAGCTTGGTAAGTACGATTTAGTGTTGGATCTACTTGATTTATGAATTTTTGGTCTTATTTGAGTTTTGGCAAAAACTTTTGAAGTATTTTTGATGGATTTTGATTGATGTTTTAATGGTTAGATGAGTTAGGCTTATAAAGGACATGAAATAAAGTGGGTTGTGATTATGTAGGTGTGTTTGTATTGAGTTCTTCACCTTGGCCAAAATTTTAAAGCAACATTTTAATGGTTTGTAAGTTTAAAACATAGTTTTAAAGATGATTTACTTAAAACAGAAGATTAATAGCAAAGAAAGTGGTGAAAGTAAGGCTTAAGATAAGTTAATTTGATGATTTAAGGCTTAATATCATTTTAAGTGTATATGACTTGAGAACTATGAATTAAATGGTCAAGTTTAAGTATGATTTAAGAAATTTAATTCTAATTAAGGTTAAATTAAGTTCTTAATGATGAGTTAATAAGAAGTATATGAAAAATGAACCAAATTGGACATAAGATAAGCATATGTGGTAAATTAAGGCTTAATCTTCATGTAAAGCATTTATGAGATAAAAGCTAAGGAAATATGGATTCTGTTAAGTATGATTAATTAATTAAATTAA
>CANYBF012404018.1:0-13805 GCA_948192965.1 Dalechampia spathulata | reverse complement strand
TGAACCCAAACTCTGAAGAAATTCAGGCCGCTTTCCAACACAGGAAGGCCCGGGTTTTATTTCCTAGTTTTCTAGTCGTTCAATTGAATTGACAAAACAAACTAGGTGGCGACTCCACTTAATAACCTCGATGTGATCTTTCTAGGTTAAAGACCAATCAACTACGGAAGTACGCCATTGAGAGCAAGCACCACGGCATCTCACGCCAAACAGCGTGCAGCGCTCCCGCGTCCGGGGCGCGCTACTCTTACAGGGTGTACAGAATCAAGTATAATACTGATAGAATAGTGGCAAGATACAAGGCCAGGCTAGTAGCAAAGGGGTATAATCAGCTACCAAGAATAGACTATCATGATAGTTTCTCCCCAATCATAAAACATATAATAGTTAGAATTTTCCTGGCGCTAGCAACCTTCAAACAATAGCTAGTATAGCAACTAGATATCAATAATGCCTATTTGCATGGGCATATTGAGGAAGAGTTGTACATGAAACCACCGGATGGCTACCTGAAAGCATAGTCAGGGAAATGTTACAGGTTAGTTAAAAGCTTATATGGATTGAAACAGGCAAGCAGGATGTGGAATAAGGAACTAACAGAAAAGCTACTTAACTTCGGATTCCACCAATCTCAGCATGATACTTGTCTATTCACCTGGGGTAATACATATGACTTCCTTGAATTACTTGTTCATGTGGATGATATTTTGCTTACAAGACCATAATTAACTGAGATACAAATAGTCAAAAGGTTCCTAGATAAGGAGTATACTATCAAGGATTTAGGATCCATCAGATATTTTTTAGGTTTGGAGGTATCACATTCTAAAGGAGGGATGTTCATACATCAGAAGAAATATGTATCTGATTTAATATTTGAGGTGGGTTTAGGAAAGGCAAAGATAATAGATTTTCCACTTCTAAGAAGACAGGACTTGGATCTAGATCAAAGTGAACTGTTGGAAGATCCGAAAGTTTACAGGTGTTTAGTGGGGAAACTCTTGTATTTGGGTTTAACACAGCTGAACATAACACATGCAACATAATAGTTAAGTCAACATATGTAAGCACCATACCAAAGTCATCACTTGGTTGGGCTACACGTGATCAATAATTAAAAGGAAGTCTCGACCACAGTCTTTTCTTCCCTGTAGAAAATGAAATGAGTCTATTAGCATACTATGATGCCGATTGGGCCACCTACAAAAGAACAAGAAAATTGCTTACTAGTTTTTGTATTTTCATGGGTCAAGCACTCATCTCATGGAAAACTAAGAAGCAAGCTACAGTAAGTAGATCCACACCAGAAGCTGAACATCGTAGCATGGCAAAAACTATATGTGAACTAAAATAGATACCATACCTTCTGACGGATTTGCATGTTGATGTTAAGAGATTGATTCCTCTTTTCTATGACAACCAAGTTGTACTTCATATTATAGTAAACCCAGTTTATCATGAGAGAATGAAACACATAGAAATTGATTGCCATATTGTGCGAAACTAGATGGAGTCTAGCTTTATTAGTCCAATGCATGTTAGATCTGAGTAGCAGTTGGCATATTTATTCATGAAGTCTTTAGGAGCTTTTAAATCTTAGAATCTATTATCCAAGATGAAAATCTCAGTTCAAAACATGTTTTCATCTTACAGGGAGAGTGAAGAACAAATGAACAATTGGATGTATCAACCATAGAGAAAGGTGGAAGTAATGTTAGGGAAAGGTGTATTGTTTCAGTAGAAGAGGAAAAGCAGTAGATGGTGGCTAGGTTAAGAGTCGACAAAAGAGATAAGGCAGCAGCTGGTAGAAGAGATAAGACAGCAGTGGGTTAAGTTAAAGTTTTAAAAAATGAAGAGGTATATTCTTTAATTCTTTCCTTTCTTTACATTCCGTGCAAGGCCGTAACAAGCCCATATGAGAGTTGGGCTTTAATTCTAAATGCAACCTAGATTACAAATGTATAAATACAGTATGTTAATTGAAGAAAATATATACAAAATTAAATAATTGTTTGCACATTTTCAAGATGAATTTGCTATTTCCTAAATCATAATATAGTTTCAAATACAAATAATTTTCATGCCTTAACCTTTAAAATTATTTATTGTAGAAATGCTAAAAGCAACCATTAAAACTTTGGAAATTTTCTCTCCTAAAAGCAAAAAGGTTGTTTATTTTTAATGATAATAAATGCTGCTTAGGAAAACATAAAAATAGAATCCAATAATTGCTAGATATAACTTTAAAGATCTATATATAAACATCATTACATTGCATGGATTTTCATATTGATCAACTAAAAAAATAAAACAATCAAAATAAATATTTTAAGAAAAGGAAAAATGACAATGGGGAAACAATTAGCTATTGGTATGACATTGATGGTCATTATGGTAGTGTTGGTTAGCCAAATTAAAGAAGTGGAGTGTCGTCATTCGCCTATCCATGTGATTGATCATAGTAACAGGTTTGATGAATTCAGATAATTAATGGAACAAGCTAATGAGTATTCCCATGGTTGCAATGAGTATCATAAGTGTCGTTCCTAATTCTAATTTTGAAAAAGATATTTATCTATATTAGGTTTATTGAAATTAAATTAATGAAATTTTATTTTATTGAATTTCAAATCATGGTTTATTCTTAGAAAAATATGAATACATCATGATTGAAATGATATAAAATGAAATAAATTCATTGATTTAGTTTATGGATTAGACACATGAACCTAATATAAATTAATATTTTTTAAAAAATCATTTCATTATTGATTTATTTATTCTGTTTTATTTTATATTGTGAGAAATGTTTATATAATAAAATCATAAGATGCAAATTGTCAATAAAGGAGATTGATTATTTTATTTTCAATTTATTCCCTTTTTAATCAATATGTTTTCTTTCACATATACAAAAAGTAACTCATATATTAGCGAGGGGATTATAAAATATCATATAATGACTTGGATAAATAAAAAGAAAATATAAGAGAAAATAAAAAAAAATATGTCTGTAAATGCATATATAAACTTTGTCAATGAAAGAATCTGAATCCCTTCTATAATTTTCTTGATTGGTGTTAATTGATGTTAATCAGCATTAATTGATCATCAATTGCTAAAATTTCGTGAGTAATCACTTGATTATGTCCAACAATGATAATGTCATGTTCAAAAATAATTTGTTGATATTGGAAAAAGTAATGAGTTACTCCTATCAGAAATTTTGTATTTTTAGAATTTAAAATAATTATCTCTATAATCAAACCACTTGTAAGGTCGTATTTTCCAATAATATTTTTTTGTCCATATAAAATGATTTTCTACTTATCAACTTTAGTTTAAGTAAAAATAATCGTTCAAAGAGTAAATTAATTTTAATTTTGTTAACTCATTTATTTCATAAGTTGAAATATGAGCCTCAAAAAATGAGCAAAATACTATAAAAGATCAATTATAAATATGAATAATATGTCTAAAATAATTTTTTTGTTTTTGTTTTATCTTTGGTTAATGAATGAATTAACAATGATAAAAGATATCATTTGATAATCTAATTTATAGTTTAGATTAAAATTTGAATAGTTAATCATTTTAATTTAGTTTGATAATATAGTATAAGACAACTTAATTTATTCAGTTCAAACGATAAATTAAAATAGTACTTAAAATGATAATTAAAAAATTTGACCTAATATCTTTTTTTTCATAAGTTCATCTAATATGCATGTAATTTTACATTCATCTTATTCATCTAAATTGAAAGTGTGGTAAAATTAAATGGGCACATTTGTACTTATTTATTACTTATTTTGTTAAGTTATTTATATTTTAAAATTACCTAGAAACAACTTTTATATCATCATGGTGAACTATAATATCTAAAAATTTATAATCATATGAAATATAAATATGTTAAATAAAAAATTCTCATAATTTTTTATCATTTAAATTTATCAAACAAGTCATAGATTTAATATTTGAAAATTTTAATATTTAAATTATCTCACATTTAATATTTAGTTTTATTATTAAATCATTTTTAAGATGGATTTTCTAGTTGCTAAGTCATAATTTAAGATTGACTAGAAAATAATTTTCAACCTATTATTCATTGATTAATGGGTTACTTGAGTTACAAGCCTTAATCTATGCAACTATTGGTTGTAGAAATTCATTTTCAATCAAGTTTTATTTTTATTAAGAAAGCTAGGGTATATCGTCTGCTTCACATGAATATCCTATAAAATAAATAAACCAATTTTAATTAAAATAATAGTCCTACATCTGTACTATAGTATCATTCTTTAAAAAAAATTGAACTCTTTCATTTTTATTAAAAGAATAAACATAGAAAATGAAGAGTTGAACTAAACATTATTTAATACGTCATATTAAATACAATTAAAAATAAGATAAAGAAGAAGTAAGATAACTATGATTAAATTCTAATTAATAATTATAAATGTATTAAAAGACTATTGAATTACTTATCAAAATGATCACTTAAAAAAGATAAAAATTGCATATATTTATCTTCCTTTGTATCTTCTCCTAATTTGTATCTTCCTTTTCACTTTGTTATTTCAACAATTTATATATGATAAAATTCTATAATGTAAAAAATCATAGATATACCAAGAGGAAAGTATGAGTGTAAGAAAAAAATAGTAATGATAAATATATTGAGGTATAATGTACTCGATAAAATTGTATGGTTAATAACTTGAGTCTTCATTAAATCAACATTGCAAAAATATTAGAAGTGGTAGATTCAAAAATATTTTTGGTATTATGAGTTTCCCATATGACATATTCTAATTCTAATGTTCAAATACACAAATTGAATTAGGAAGGAGCAAATAAAATATAATAAAGTGAATTATGTAGTAACAAAATGTATCATTTACCTCACATATATATAATTATAACATAAATATATTAAGAATTTAAAAGGTAAATTTGTCATAAGTTAATAAAATTTTGATAACTCTTAGTGACATCTCTTTTATATATAACTTCATAAGTAATCATTAAATGTTAAGAATATGAAAAATGAAAACACATGTTAATGTATGTCAATAACATGTATGATTAATTTTTAGTAATGTTTCAATTTGAGTATTCCATTAAATGAAAATTTAAAATTAAATATCAAATAAAAATATGTGAAGAACATTAAAAGTTAATCGATCCTAATTCATGAAATTATAATTTTAAGATGTTGAGAATTTGAAAAATGGAAATACAAGTAAATAAATGTAAAAGAAAGTGTACAGTTACATTTGAGTGACCTTTCATTTTCATACTTCAATTGTCTATGTGGGGAAACTTAAAAACTTTGGTGTTTTTAGCTTTTTTCTTGGGGTCCTCTATATCTCTCACATGATTTTATTATTCCTTATATTCTTCGATATACCATGTCTATCATAAATAAGCTTTTAATATCCCTCAAGTTCTTTCAGATATCATATTCTTAATATGCCTTAATTAGTGTAACATAATATATTTTGATTTTCATTTAAATATCTTTTATTGAATCATTTCATTTCCTCGAGTCCTTTCATTTTTTAAAATAAATGTTGTCAAATAAAATAAATTGATATTATATAATAAATTAATGAAATATTAAATTATAATATCTGAGGCCCTTCATATGTTTATGCTTCCTCTAAATATTTATGTGTATAATGCATAAGACTTTTCATGATGTGTTACATTTAAAGTCATTGAATACCTTTTATTAAGTCCTTTTATTTCCTCAAGTCTTTTTATTTTCATAATCAGTGTTGTCAAATAAAATATATTAAAATTATTTTTAAAATTAATTGAATATTAAATTATAACCTTTCATATCCTTCATCTATTTATGTTTCATCTATGTATGTCATTATATAAGGCAAAATTGTATTTTCATGATTCATTACATTTAAACCAATTGAGTATCTATTGAATGCATATGATTTATTATTTACTTTCAAATCTTAGTACTAATAAAGAGTATTGGACTATTAGGGGGTGAATATTTCAGATGTGGAAATCTCTTAATACGAATTTGAATATAGAATTGATTAGTTTGGAATTGATTTTTTATTGATGATATTATTAAATAACATTTTATTTAATATTCCATTTTTATTGCAAATTCTCTTATGTATAAATAACATTTTATTTATATTATAAATAAAGGTGTAATGCATGCTACTATGTGAAAGACTGATATGACCAATGGTACAAGCTAATGCTATTTAAGGAATATTTATTTTCTATTAAGAATTTAAGTCATGCAAGGTTCAAGTCATTATAAAATAAATTAAAGATAATATTCCTACCTTCGACTATTGTTCATAAAATTAAAAGAAGAGGTATTAAAATTGAAAAAAATGAATTTGTTACACTTGATTTGGTAGAAACGCACATCAATCACAATAGATTTTTGTCGGTTACATTTAAGTTATATTTTAACAATATAAGATTGTTGTAGTTCGATCAATATTCCCATTTAACAAATGCTTACCAATTAGTAAGTATTTAAATTTTTATAATTTTTATTTATAAATTTTGATGATGTTTTCATTACTTTTATATTTATATTAGTATTGATCAATTATAATAAATGTATAGTGCTATGTCTTCTAAAATCATAATATGAGGTGATATAGTAGAGAAATTTGACATAAGTTTATTTTAAAGCAACCAATGGTTTGTTGTTATAGTCACTTGAATCACAATCAAAAAATTCAAAGGTTGTTAATTTTATTTGCTTTAAAAAAATATAGAAACATTATGGCTAATACAAATTATTCATCTAACTTATATGATTAATATATATAAAAAAATTTGCATTTTTTAATCTTTTGTGAATGAATGAATTGACAACGATAAAAGATATTAGTATCCTTGAAAAATTAGGAAATTTGATAATCTAATTTTACTTTAGATTAAAATGTAAATAATTAATCATTTCAATTTAGTTAGAAAATATAATATAAGGCAACTTAATTTATTTAATTTAAATGTTTAGTTAAAATATTACATAAAACCATAGTTAAGAATTTTGAAGTGATATTTCAAATAGTACATAAAACCATAGTTAAAAATTGTTATATCATCATGAAAAATTGTAATATTTAAATATTTAAAATTATATCAAATATTCAAAATGTTTAAATTCTATATTATTTATTATTTAAATTTATCAATCAAGTCCTACATTTAAATCATGAAATTATTTGTTTTCAAAATAGTAAAAGCAATTATTAAAAATTTGGAGATTTTCTCCCTTTAAAACGAAAAACATGTTTATTTTTAATAGCAAAAAATGCTGTTTAAGAAAAGCTAAAAATAGAATCTAATAATTGTTAGATATAACCTCAAAGATCTTTATATAAACATCATTACATTGCATGCAATTTCATATCAATCTATGGAAAAATAAAACAATTAGAATAAATATTTTAAAGAAGGAAAAATGACAATGGAGGAAAAATTGGCCATTAGTATGACATTGATTGTCATTATGGTTGTACATAATAAAAAATATATCCTTAAATGCATATGCAAACTTCGTAAATGAAAGAATCTTAATCCCTTTTATAATTTTCTTGATTGATGTTAACTGACATTAATCAGCTTTAGTTGATCATCGGTTGCTAAAATTTTATCAATAATCACTTGATTTTATTGAACAACCATAATGTCATGTTTAAAAATAATTTATTGATGTTGGAAAAAGTAATGAGTTACTCTTATAAAAAATTTTATATTTCTCTAATTTAAAATAATTATCTCTATAATCAAATCACTTATAAGGTCATATTTTTCAATAATATTTTTTTTATCTATAATCAAATCACTTATCTAAGTAGCAACCAAAGGTAGTACCCAAATGCAGTCAAGTTTTCAAGACATCCAATATTCACACAATCACATAGCAAAACTTTATGAAACTAACCCAAAAGAGAAATGTACAACCACTTACAATATTTATGACCAAGCAAAATAATTTTCATATGCTAACACAAAATAGAACAACTTAAAACCTACCAAAATATCATCTACCATAATTAGCATAATTCTACAAAGAACAAGAATTTTGTTTTTCTATTTTTTTCTATTTTTCTTTTTCAAGGGAACTTTGTTTCGAGATATCATTGAGCCCTTAAAAGAGGTTTCTCTCCCATCATTAATACCTTTATTTACAAAGTTAGCTTAAAGAGAATTAGGCTAGAAACTCCTAACCCAACTAGGGATGGTGTTTTTATCTTCTTTAGGTGGTGTTTTTTTGATTTATTAACTGCCTAAATAAGTGTATAATTTTCCTAACATCAATCTCTTCATATGCAAAGGCTTATAAAAGGACCTAAGTATTATACTACTCAAATTAACTTATGTTGGTAAAACCATACTTATTTGGTACTTTTTCTCTTATTTTTCTTTTTTTCATTTTATAGGCCCTTAAATTCTAGTAATAGAATATTTGACAAGAATAAGTAACCCTACAAAGATGTTAACAAATGAAACATGTAAATCATTTCCTTAAAATTTAAGGCATGTGCATTTCACTCTACAGTCAAGATCATAAAATCCCATTATACGCCATATAAATGACTAGCATACTTTCAAGTAAATCACATAAAAACATAAATTTTTAGTCACCGTAGCTAAAACCTTAAGTCATGTAAAAAATGAATAAGGATATTCAAAAAAGAAAATAAGAAATTGAATAAGCTTAAAAATAATAAAAACAATAATCATTCATAGCAATATATTCCTACCTTATACTTAAACATCACATTATCCCAACTCGAACATGAAAATGCACATTTATTCAAATGATTACTACACTTATTGATCATACTCCTTTATGCATTACATATGAAGATTTAATAGTTCTAGTGAAGTTAAAATCTAGACTAATACAATTTCTACCCATATTTCATGAACTGGAAAATAAGGACCCCTATAAGCACTTGAAAAAAGTCTTTGTTGTTTGCAATGGAATGAAATCACAAGGTGTCAACCTTGAATAAATCAAACTAAAGAGCTTTTAATTTTTTCCTTGCAGATGCAACAAAATATTGACTTTATTATTTACCATTCGAGACAATGACAACATAGAATGAAATAGCTAGATAGTTCATGGATACTTTTTTTTCCAGCCAAAAGAGTTGCCTAAATTCGAAGATACATATGCACTTTCAAATAAAAGGATGTTGAGACTCTACATGAATATTGGGAACAATTTAAGAGACTATGTGCTTTTTACTCTCAACAAGGAATCATTTGATAAAATTTAATTCAACATTTTTATGAAGGATTATGATTGAATGCCAAATTATGTATTTTTCATGTATAAAATGGTCTATTTTAGGTAGAAAATTTGGTTAGAATAGTTGACTCGGTCTTATTTTTGTATTTTGTAGGTAAAAATAGAAAAAAGTAAAACAAAAGCTTAACTGACATTTTACCACATTTTAGGATTAAAATCAGAATACAAGGTCTTATGACCAAGGCTTATAGGTATAAGAGAGAGCGAAGAGACCTGATGAAGCTGTTTTCATTCTAAATTCAAAACTTATATAAGGATCAGATTTGAAAGTTTTTAATAGAAGATAGAATTAACATTTATTTATTTATTTTATTTAGTCTATTCCACTCTTATAAATAAGAGGCTTGTTCATATTAAAAGTATGGAGAATTTAGGAATTAAATTAATTGTTCTATTTTTCTTTCATCCATTCAAGTATTTCTTGTATTCTTTCTTTTGTTATTTATGTTGCTGCCAAAAATGCTTGGCTAGGTACTTTTATTTCCTAATTATAAGCAACACAATTGATTCATTAAAGATTACATGAGATTAAAACACTTTTAATTTCAATGGTAAATTACTATTTATTTTAACTCAGAAAATTATAGAACCATTATTATTTTCAGAAGTATGTAAAAAGAGCTTGTTACATAGGTTCATTAATAGTATATTGCTATGTGAGTTGTTTAATCTGAAATTGTCACTCAACTTACTAGAGTAGTAATCAAAATGTTAAACGAGGTCAAAGGTGTTTAAATTTCTTTTTGAGTTTTAGTGATTTAATTTAAACATAGTGGAGCTAGTTCTGAAGTGTTAACTTGAGTCAGGTTCTTCTAATTCTTTATACAGTTTCTAGAAGACTAATTATGAATCTTATTCCACCATGTTTATTCAGGGACTAGAGGAGATTACAGAGTTGCTTCCTAGTAGTCTTGGTAATAAGGAAGAATTAGTTAGTTTTATGCTACACCTCAGCATTCTATAATTGGCTTAGTGAATTTTACCATTGGACTATATTTGAATCAATGATCATGATCCGACAATGAATATTTGTAGCTTTTGATCAGAAAGTTTTTCCAAATTGATACTACTCCAAAATTTACTTTCATTTTTATTATTCATTGTTCTCCAATAAATCAAAATTATTTTTATTTTATTTTATTGCAAAGAATCGAAAGATCATTCCATCCTTGTGAGATTGACCCTTCTTTCATTACTACAAAAATTATTATATTTCTACATTAGGTAAAAAGGAATTAATTTAATGGTTTCGACACCCGATAAAATTTTGACGCCATTACTGGGGATAGTAACTAACATTATTTAATTCTTTGTTTTATGACTCTATCTTACCGTAGGTAATTTAAGCTTTGATACCAAAATTGAGAAGACTGGGAAGAGATTGAGGAAAAAGGTAAAAGTTAGAAAATTAACCTATGTGTCAGAGAGTTCAAGTGCCTATGAAGAAATGGCTAGTGAAGATGATACGGATAACGAAAGCATTAATGAAGTCATCATGGCCATTAATTAGTAAATTCTATGATAAATTGAAATCTGGACTTATATGAATGTTACCCATTTTTAGAGGCTTAGAAAATGAAGATCCTCACAAGCATTTAAAGGAATTTTATATAATGTGTAATGGTATGAAACCGCAGGGTGTAAACTTAGAATAAATTAAACTAAGGGCTTTCCCTTTTTCTCTTATAGATACGGTAAAAGACTTGTTGTATTACTTATTGTTTAGCACAATTACAACATAGGATGAGATGGCATGATAATTTTTGGATAATTTTTTTCCTGCGAAGTGAATTACCTAAATTCAAAGAGAAATCTATGCAATAAAATAAAAGGATATTGAGGCCTTTCACAAGTATTGGGAGTGCTTAAAAAGAGTGTGTGCCTCATGTCCTTGACATAAAATTACCGAGCAAAATCTAATCCAATATTTTTATGAGGGACTACTACCAATTGAGCAAACAATGATGGATGTAACAAGTAGTGGTGTGATTGTGAATAAAACATCATAGGATGCATGTGATTTAATTACGATTATAGTAGCTAACGCTCAATCATTTTCTACTAAATGAGACCCACTAAGAAGAGTTCACAAGGTAAGTACTTTAAACCTTGAATCATAAATCTCATAACTTACTTCTGTAATGTAGGATTTGGCCATAAATCTCAAACTAGCAAGAGCATCTAATTTCCAGTAACATTCAAACTAGTAAAAATCATCATGTCTTTAGAGGATATGGTTAAGATTTTGGTGACTAACACTCAATAATTCTAATAGGTTGTCAAAACCATATTTAAAAATCTAGAAAATCAGGTTTCTTAAATCACAACATCATTAAGCAGGTTGGAATAGAGAGGAGAGGTTCCGTTTTAAGTGGAAGTAAATCTAAAAGAGAATATGAATATGGTCATCTTTAGAAGTGGCAAAATTCTGCCGGTAAATGCCACCAAAAAATTAAAACCTGATGTGGAGAAGGAACTAGAAACCAAAAATTTTGGGCTAGAAAAAGCTGAAAAAATGATAAATTAATTCAAGAGAAGCCAATAGCAGTTCGAGTACCTTTTTTTGGAGAGGATGGAGAAAACAAAAAGATAAAGGGAGTAGAAGGAGATTCTAGAGACCTTCCAAAAAGTCCAAATTAATATTCCTTTACTTGATATGATCAATCAAGTTCCTAGGTATGCAAAATTTCTTAAGGATTTATGCATAAATAAAAGAAGCTAATTGGATTTCAAAAAGTGAGTGTTAATGAAAGTGTAGCTGCAGTCATTCAAAGGAAAATGCCATTTAAATGTGAGGACAAGGGTGTATTTACATTCCCTATTAAAATCAAAGACATCGGTGTTAAAAACACTATGTATGATTTGGGTGTGTTAATAAATATTATGCCTTCATCTGTTTAAGATTCTTTAAATGTAAGACCTTTGAATGAGACTAGAGTTATGATACAGTTGGTGAATAGGTCGACAATTTATCGTATCAGGGTTCTCAAATATATTTTAGTGCATGTTAATGAGCTAATTTTTCCTACAGATTTTTATATCATGCAGATGGATTGACGTCTTCAAGATCGTTCAATATTCTATTAGGAAGACCATTCTTAATAACTGTTTGAACTAAAATTGAGGTTCATGAGGAAACATTGACAATGATGTTCGATGGGGAGGTTATTAACTTACTGAGTGGTGCTAGCTATAGCGTATAATACATTTAACTTGCTGACTATTGACCATAACATATAGATATCTTAACAATAAATATCAGAATTCAATAATGATAATTAATCATCATATCATTTACTTCAAAGCAGCATGACCATTTCATTTGTATTATCATGTTATTATTTATATATATAACAATAATGACATTAAACATGTTTATCATTATGCATGATGAAATTCCAACCATATTGAACATTCACTTGAAATTAATATACTTTTAGATCGTGTCATTGAAACATATCATAACATATCATAAGTCAATAATTCATGAACAATGTATATTCATGGAAATGGAGTTATGTCATGCATTCACCCTCTTATTCCTTTTTGTAATGATCCATCATTTCATCTATAAGCACATTTACTAGGTCATTTATTATAACATAACCGTGATTCTATACAAATGAGCTCATTTATCATCCTATCTTTCAATTTTGTTTCATTGTGTAACATGATTTTTTTTGGTTTAACTCCCATAAAAATTTATATCATTACTCCCAGTATAATCATTTAGCCATTTTCTCATATCAAATCACACTTTTTTCTCCTTATTTCCCATATCATGCTATGTCATATTTTATGTTGAATGCTTTATGTTCATGACATATATAATGCATAATTAATTAAATAATGTAATGTTATTGCATTACCAAACCTTTGCCCCTTTGATCATTTAATGATCGAGGACTTCAAACAAACTAGCATAAACCTAGTATATCCTATCCTTTGTTAATATCCTTGAATGATTCATGAATATTATCCATTGGTTTACCTAATTCAAAATCAATATTAATCTTTTATTAGTAATTAATTCATCCTTAATCATTCTTGTAATTATATACCACTGAATTGTTCAATCTTATATCTAATTCGATTTGTATTATTTATTACTAAACATTTATCATAGTAATATTTTATTAGTTCCTGTTTAAAGTCATACTCAATTTAAAATCGTTTGAACATCATTTTCTATTTAATTTTATTACTCTATTACTTTTGATATTAATTAGTCATTTAATAACTTACAGTTACCTTGTCACTAATTTAATGCTATATAAATAATTTTATAACTAATTGTATCCCATTATAAGCTGCTTCTTATTACTTAACTATGATGACATTTTAATAAGACAATTAATAACACATTATTTAATTGTGTCTTTTCTTACCTCTTTTTATATCATATTTAATAATCTATAAAAATAGTTTATATCATTTATTTCTTATTAAGAACCAAAACATATTATTTAAAAAA
>CANYBF012403190.1:0-23302 GCA_948192965.1 Dalechampia spathulata | reverse complement strand
ACTACTTCCTACATACAAGGAGCACTACTTCTATATGGAAGAATAACCTCCCACTAACAACATGAAAATAGGGAAATGGAGGAATACCCTCCTACAATGCAGGAATGTAGAAACAGAATCAAAACAGAAAGAGAACAACTACTGCTGACTAATTCAGCAACTCAATTACTGGTGACTTGGACTTAGGACCATGGTTATAACGGGAATATACTTGCAGGGGTTTGGTAACACATTGCAATTGATTTGCAGTAAAAAAGGGCACTTTAGAGGCATGCGCTTTCGTCATGTAATAAAGCATTATGTGATTCAAGCTGGGAATGCTGATGATCATGGCGCTGCAGAAGATTGGACTTTGAAGGGGAAGCGTTACAGTCAACTTGATACAAGGTTTCTAGCTTGCATATAATTTTTTCTTCTTTATTCTTGCGCAAATTTGATGGATTTGTTTGGATTGCTTGTGTTTTTTAATTTTTGGTGATGATTGGATTTTGCCGTTATTTAACTAGTTTGAAACATGAGGCGTTCATGCTTGGAACTTCAAAGGCGAAGCATGACGATAATGGGTTTGAACTCTTCATTACAACTGCACCAATTCCAGATCTAACTGAAAAGCTGATAGTTTTTGGACGTGTCATTAAGGGAGAAGATGTTGTTCAGGTGAAACTACTTTAGTGAAACTACTTTACTTTCTTTGATGTTATAATTACATGTATGCACTTTTTTTTCCCTGTTTTGGGTTATTAATTAGTTGGTCGGAGAAATAACTTTATTTTCTTTCTGCTTATTATTAGTTTCTAGTTTTACCCATTTTCACATAAATGTTTGCTTGATGATGTTTTAGTCAAGAGGCTTTATCATGCTGTAGTGATCAATATCTCATATATGTAGTCACCGGACCATTTGTTCTTGCAAATCCAGAAGAGCATTATGTTGTTTTTAATGGAGTACTTGTACATGGCTGAGTTTAAAGATTTCTCATTTGCTGATTATGTTCTTGAACAATATGAATGCCCAGGAAATTGAAGAGGTGGATACAGATGAATATTTTCAGCCTAAATCTCATATAGAGATCATAAATGTGACTCTACAAGAAGAAATTTGAAAGGGTCATACTGATAAGCCGAAGCTTTTTGCAATACATTCCACTTTGGACATGCCATGTTTCCTACCAAGAATGTAATATGAAAAGCATGCATTTTGAGGACCCTCTAGACTAAAAGGCATTTTTCCCACGATGGAGATCTACACAGGTTCGAGCTATGTTAAGTTGGCATTTTGACTGATATCATTCCGGTTTAGCCATTTCTTTTCCCTTCTCGGGGTGGATTATACAAGGAGGTTACAATGTGTATGAAGTTGATACGACCTTTACTTGAAAGTGAAAGAGTACATTATACGATCCTTCCTACATTCTTAATTCAAAATTTGTTCCTTTTATTCATAGTTTCCCCATATATTCGTGTGCCTTGTTGGGTTTTTCGATCAATTTTTTTTCAGGAAACAAGAAGTACAAACATGTCAATTCTACATATGCTTAGAGCAGCAAAGACAGATTGCAACCTATCTATTAAACGAGTGTTTTAGGATCAACAAGACTTGTCACGAAAGCTATAGACAAGTTGCTAGGCTGCAATTTTCTTAAGCTTACGCCCTGCAGTCTAGCATAAAATGTACTCGGTTATATGTGATTCACTGGACTATGTCCAATTGGATGGCGTCGAGAGAGCCAAACTCACAATTCAAATTGTCTACATAGGAGTCTTTTCAATTTGTGAGTGAAAAAAGTCAATCTCGTACGAACCTATAGCCTTCAATTCCTTTTGTCCGCAATGAATATGCATTTAACATATGAATATGTTTGCCAATTGTTTTTGTAACGATGACTATGTTTTACAATTATTTTTGTAACGATCCTGACTTTATCGCGGCGGTTCTAAATTTGGAGTGCTTCCCTCTACCACATGAAGTTGGTAGCATACTGGAAAAACCTTGCCTCGAAGCCTATCAAATTGCAGGTGGAAGCAAAGCAAAGTTCCGAGACACAGGATCCCACTGCCTTTCTCGATATCGAAAATGTGGTAGTGCAAATTCTGCACGCATGATGATACTTTTTCTTATTGATCGTCGGTGAAAGGGGAGAATGCAGTCGTCTTTGTTCGAACAAGATAATATCATATTTTGCTTCAGATGAGCAAGAGGGTCGCTGCGAATAAATAAATAACTATAAACGCTGATCATACCAGAGAGCAACCATTTAAAAGAAGCGGACACGAGATCATCGTATGGCATCCTTTTAATCCATGGAATGGGAACCACGTCAAACTACAGACTTCGATAGTTACTTTGATCAGTTCACCAAGTGGCACTTACAATTGAAAACAAATCTCAACATTTTTCAGGACAGGAAAAAAATGGATTAAAAGAATGAATATTGAAAATTTACAACATGTTCACTTAATTTTCATTGTGATTAATAGGCCATAGAAATAACTTTTCTTCTAGCAACTAGTAAAATAAGAAATCTTTACATAATTAGAACTAAACAACAAGCACATGAACAAAACTCATTAAGCATTAATGATACAAATTTCCAGTATCGTCAAAGAAAAAAGTAATCATCAGCGTAAGACGGGTATCAATGGTCCCAACCAGATGGCCTCCGCCTTTCTCTGCCCCTATCTCTAGAACTGCAAGACAGATTAAAACAATCCAAGTCAGCCTTGGAACTGGAATTATCATGTACATGAACCAACACAGAAAACAAAATCATGCAAGTGAAACTGAAAACTGAACCTTTTTGTGTCCTGACTAGAATTTTCTCTAGAGTTCTGATTGGTTGTCTGAGTTCTATTCCCATCTTCGCTGAATGAACCACCGGAAACAAAGCCAGGAAGTGAGCTGGTTGTTTGAGCTCTATTTGTATCACCACTGATCGAACCACCAGAAACAAAACCAGGTAGCGAGCTGGTTGGCTTTGTTTTATTTGCATCTCCACTGATTGAACCACCGGAGACAAAACCGGGGAGGGAGTTGGTTGTCTGATTTCTACCCAAGTCTCCACCAATTGAACCACCAGAGACAAAACCACGTAATGTTGGTCTCTTATTGGCGTAAGCACTTGAGCTTTCAGAGTTCGATGAAGCAGCGACGAAACTACTCTTGAATTGTGCCATCATCCCAGTCCTTAATGAGTTAACTGCAGTAGATCGACTCGGAACAGCCTGAGATGATGGGCTACTGGATTCTGGGTTATAGCCAATACCAAGACCAAAATCTACTCCACGCACGCCTCGACCACCTCCAGCCTTCCCTCTACCCTTTTTTCCACCTGCACGCGCAACAAGCTTGAGAGGTTTAATATCCAGAAAGAGCAAGCTTAAAGAAGAAGTTACTGCGGCCACATTTGGTACTTGCCCTTTCCGTAATGGAAGCTAAGTATTGAAATTGCAAGACAGATAAGCACCAAGTCAGAAAAAAAAAAAAGAACAATTCCTTGATAAAATGTTCTCCCAATAAGATACAAGATGTGCTACACTTAAGCACCAAGTCATTAGATTTTTTTGTTATTTTCAAAAAAGGTAATTACTATCAAGCATATAAAATGCAAAATAGAAAAAAGCATACCTCCTTTTCTTGCATCACGTTTGGACCTGAATCTCCCATCCTAAAATTTTAAATGTTAAAAATCAATCAATAACCTAGGCTAGTTCCAAATATCAAAGACAATGGATAAGCATGAAATGATACTATTACCATCCTTAGTTAATAGAGGAGAAAATGCCATCAAGACACAAGAGTGGAAAACCAAGATCGTGCTGAATGTATCACAGATTAACAGTTCTACAACCTCTAGAAATCTATCTTGAACTTTCCTGCTTTTCAATTTTCCATGCTATTGATGTTATTTGCTTAAATTTATAGACCATCGAAAAGTAACATTGTGGACTAGCCAATTTGATACTTTATGAAGCTTAAGAACAAGCCTTGTTAAATAGCAAGTAGCAAATTATACCAACAAGATCAGTGAAACCATATTTTTTATTTGTTGGATTTAAGGGAAAAGAGGTAGAGAGGGGCTTACCCCAATACCCTTTTTTTTTTTTTTCTTTTTTTGCATTTCACCATCATCTAAATAGTAAGTCATATTTAGTACAAAGAGAGAACCTAGAGTATCCGGATCCTCTGATTCATGGCTAATCATAAAATCATCAATTAAACCATACCACTTGATTCAACAAGATGAAGAAGAACCATAACAAGAACAGAAACCATGCATCTAAACATGTAAGGCAAGAACCTTGAAAGTGGTTGATACAAGACAAATTACAAATTAGTACCTTCATAGCAAGATCCATGAGTTCCACGGAGACATTCTGTCCAGCAGCAATCAAACTATTAACTAACTCACCAGCAAACCGTGCTTCCTTCTGAGTAATAAAGGTGTATGCAGTCCCATCTTTATCACCAGCACGACCAGTTCGACCAATACGATGCACATGCATGTCCATGTCTCTTGCAATATCAAAATTAACTACTGACTTGAGTGACTTGATATCAAGTCCACGAGCGGCAACATCAGTTGCAATAAGAACATGATATATGCCAGATTTAAATTTTTGTAAAATCTCCATTCGAGAAGCTTGGTCCTTATCACCATGAAGAGCTGCAACTTTAAACCCCTTCTGAGCCAGTTGCGACTCAATCTCATCCACGGTAGCCTTTTTGGAAGCAAAAACTAGAACATCACCATCATCAATCATACCAGGCAGCTTTTCAAGAAGCCAAGGTAATTTCTCTGCATCAGAAGGAATTACTTGGACAACCTGAGTAATATCTTCATTGGCCATTCCTATGTCCCCTACTGTAACTCTTATGGGATCAGTAAGAATCTCCCTTGCTAACTTTTCAACCTTCCGGGGCATAGTAGCTGAAAAGAGCAAGGTCTGGCGATCAGGCCTAATCTGACCAACAATGGACCTTATTTGTGGCTCAAATCCCAAGTCAAACATACGATCAGCTTCATCTAGTACCAAGTAAGTTGCTTTCGACATATTTAGTGCCTTCATCTTCAACATGTCTATTAACCTCCCAGGAGTAGCAACAACAATATCACACCCTGCCTTGAGTTCTTTAAACTGATCAAGCTTAGACATCCCACCATAGACAGCAGAAACACGTATCCCATGTGATTTAGAAAATTTCTTTGCTTCCAAATAGATTTGGTGGGTTAATTCTCTAGTGGGTGCGCATATCACTCCAATAGGACCCTCTTCTTTCTGAAGTTCAGGCTGATCCATAATATGCACAATCATGGGAAGGACAAAAGCAGCAGTCTTACCTGAACCAGTTTTTGCTATGCCAATGATATCTCTCCCAGAAAGCACAATTGGCAATGCTTGACACTGTATTGAAGTAGGCTTTTCATAACCTTGTTTTGCTATAGCATTCATCAATTGCACAGAAAAACTGCAGTCTTCAAATGTCTTAATTGGCATAGGTACATCAAAACCTGAAACACGTATAGCAAGACTCTTGCGGTATTCAGCAACATCCTCCTCGCTCATCCCTGAATTAATTCAAACATGAAGATCACACTCTATGCTAAAGATAGACAAGTTAACTTGCAGATTAAAATACCAAAACAGTTATTAGAATGGCATAAAAATGCAATAATTCAATTTAGTCAATTCTCATTCTCGGAAAGCTCTCAATCGCTAGAGTTTAACTCGCAAAAGAAAACATAAGCTACTTCGAGAGAAATGAAACCATGACAAATTTAATTTGCAAGAAACGGGTTGAATTCCCGCAACTGATTTGTTCCAAAATAAAGGAAAGCATAAAATTTAAACAAAATCTTAACGGTTACAAAGTAATAGGAAAAAAAGACTGATAACTATATTAAGTTAAAAATCATGATTAATGTAACATAGTGAATTAAATTGTATAATAAATCTGACTGCAGCTTTGTTAATTTTCTTGTTATCTGTACCTGAAATTGAGGGCTTCTCCTCATAAAAATCCTTATTAAACGGTTCATAATCGATCAAACTATGGTCAAGAGCAGGAATTGGTTCAATCTTCTTCTTATCAAACACCACAGGATTATCATCGGAATCATACTCCACCATTCCAGCATCCACAGCTTTTGCAGCCGCATAAACCTCCTCATCAGAATCGTAACCAGCATGTAAGGCATCCGCTGCTAATGTCAGCCCTAAGTCTTTCTTTGCCTTCAAAAAGCTCTCCATAGGATCATCATCTTCATCGTCGTCATCTCTATACTTCTCTTTTGCCTTCAGTGGCGGCGCCGCCTTCATTTCCTCGTGTATTCCCTCCATGAAAGCGTCAAGAGGATCAATTTCGTCATTTTCTTCACCTCCGTTGCTTTCTTTGACGTTCTCATTTTCGGCGTAATCAATATTGTCCAGGTCCGTATCTTCATAGTTGTCGTGGTTATGGCGCGTTGAAGGAGGCACGTAAAGGCGTTGCGGAGCTTGTGATTGCTCGAAGTTGTAAGTCTTTTGCCTGTTTATTCCGAATCCTTCGAATCCAAATTTCCGCTTTGACATTGTTTATCAGCTCCTCTACGATGTTTACGGATGTGAAGGAGAGAGTTGGAGTAAAGAAAAAAAAAAAACAGAATAAGAGGCCCTAAGTTAGCATGTGAAATCGAAAGACAAAATATGGCACAAATAAAACCCTAATAGATATTTTAGGAAGAGTAATTTCAGCTTCGATTTTGTTTATAGAGCTCACTGTCGTTGGCTGATTCATTACTGCGAGAGGAGAAGGCAATGGTACACAGGTGGTGTTTGTAATTCTCCGTCGATTTGCCCGGCCCATAGTTCTAAGCCTATAGGCTTGAATTTCCTGTCTTGTTCTACGCAAGGATACAGAGGATTAGAGCCTACTGGACCCACTAGGCCCAGTTTACAAACCTGGAGCTTTTCTCTAGCCAATACGGACATTCTGGTTGAGTCAAAATTAAATGCATTATTGAAATATAATTTGTAATTTTTTTGGTTAATTATAAGATTTTGTATTTCATAATGATATTATATATTTTTTTAAAAATTATAAAAATAATAAAAATTATTTGATAAATTATTAAAAATAACAAAGTAAATTTAAAATAAGTTTAAAAGGAATTTTTTTAAAAATATAAAATAAATGGATAGCAAATTTTATATCAAAGTGTTATATTTATGAATCTTTTACTTTGTTTGGATTAATGGAAGGAAAATGGAAGTGAAAAATTATTTTACCTTGATAAAATTTCCTCCAAATTGGGAGTACTTTACTATTCAAATTACATTTACATAATTAACCTTTTAATTTTTTCTTCTATTATTATATAAATTATTATCATTTTATTTTTAAAATAAATAATTTATAAATAAAATAATAGTATATTCTAAAAATTAATAATTCTTATAAATTAAGAAATTTAAATGATAAATTTGTTGTTTGTTTTATTTTCTATTTATCAATATAATAGTAAATTTTTTATGAATTTATTTTCCTTTCTTCCATCTCCAATTTATCAAACAAAACTTTATTTCTAAAATATTTAAAAATTTTAATATTTTAAATATTTTCTCTTTCTTCCTTGATTTCATCAGATCCAAACAAATGCTCGGAGTTTTTAATATGACATGAGAAAATCAATTGTCGGGAAAAAAAAAAAAAGGAATTTTATGAGGAATGAAAATGCATGAGGAAATGGTAGGTACGAGCAGAGTTAGGTATTAGGTGATATGATCATACCCATGACGCAATTGACGCCTGACAGCCAAAATCATATCCATTGAAACGTTGCGGGGGGCCCCATCAAACGGACCAAAATTCGGACGTAATGATTCCAAACTAACAAACGGTTTATTTCTAGCAATATAAAGACAACGTTGTCTATATCTTTTATTTAATAAATTCTACATATTGGTATAATTATTGTTATTATGGTTTAAATAATTAGATATGGTTTGCAAGATATATGGGGTAAAGGGGGGGAGGGATGCCGTTGGAACGTGGAAACTGTGTTTCTTCTTTAGGATTAGAAAACAAAATGAATGCGAAGTGCAATAACAAGGTACAGAAAGAAGGCAACACGTTCATGAAATTGGGTGTCCCAAAATAACGGTAGGTATCGTCACTTTTCAGTTGTCACTCTAAAGTTTGAGAAGAAATTAATGTATGTCCTTGTCCACGAAACCCGGTCTGTTTTCAAGGAAAATCGATATTTAAAATATGTTTATTATATATTTTAATGTCAATCTGATTTAAATGAAACCTTAGGACCAGCATGCCCCTCCAGCCTCCTCCTAATTTCCCAACGTATAACACTTCTGACTCCTCAAATGTCACCATCCACATACGGGGAGACCCTTTTGGGGATGTCGATCTATGTGCACGTCAGTGGCCATGGACTTCTGCTACCTCGCTCTGCCTTTGTTTGTTCTACGTTCTTTTTAACGGGAAACCACAAATTCATTCCATTGTCATTAAGAGATGGAGTTCTATCAAGAGACACAAAATAAAATAATATATATAACAACTATAAGATAGAGTGATAGACCATTCTTGATAATGTCTATTATCTAGTGTTATCATGATTTTTTAATGATATAATTATGTTATCTTGAAAGATGATCACATGATTCTTGAAAATTCATACAAAATTATGAATTTTATAGACTAACTTTAAATAAATATCATGAAAGTCAAATCATGTTGACATTATTTGATATTGTAATAACTATCCATAATCAATATAAATTAATGACAACAATAATAATATCATCCAATTATTTTTTTATTAAAAATATATTATAAATGACATCTAACTTTCTAAATATATGAATTAAATGATATAATATAATTAAATCATACTTTTTATTTTTCAAATTCGATATATTTTTTTATCCATCCTAAATTATAATTCATATTTCATTCTAATAAGATATTCAATATATTAAAATTTAATTATATCTTATTTTATTATCTTAAAAATTAAATAAATAACTAATAATAAAATATTTTTATATTTCATACTTAAAATAAAAAAGGTACAATATAAATAATAATTTCAATTAATATTTCAAGTATAATAATTAATATTTGTTTAAATTTTTATAAAATAAAAAATACATCAATTAAATCATAATAAATAAAATATATTTATCTAAAAATGTTGATTTTAAAAAGATACAAATCAATAAAATGTCCATCTTTTTATTGCTGGTATTGAAGATCGGTGGTCGAAGATGGCAGTCTACAGAGGAAAGGTGCACCGGCAGCGCAGAGAATCTACTTACATCAACTCAACAGTTACAGAAGAAAAGATGTCCACTTTTTTACCGTTAATTGGCATTTTTCCGTTAACTGCGCACGTTAGAAAACAATAAAAGCCAATGGCTCCCAGCTCTGCTTTTCACACACTCCGTTGGATCAGAATTCTGAAAAGCATAAAAAGGGAAAAAAATTAAAAACGAAAACCAAAGATAAAATAAAAATAAATAACCTTAAAAACGCTACTACTGTGAAACCCAACGATTTCTCCACCAACAGTCGTAAAAGAAAAAACCAACTTCCTTTTTTTTTTTTTTTTATTATCTGTGTCTTACTCTGCAAGCTCAAGATATCTGAGTTCAGCTTTCTTTGATTCTGTTCAACCCAGTGAATAAGGGGAGGGTTTTGCACTGAGTTATTAGCTCCGAGTTACTGCTTGTATGATGATGTCTCCACCGTCGGATCCTCCTCCATTTACTGTTGCTGACAAGTGCTATCTGCTTCTTGTGCTTTGGTTCTTCCTTATGTTTACTCTACCACTGTGATCTCGCAGTTCATTTTTTTTTGTTAAGAAATCTCGTAGATCTAACGTGTAAATTTACTGTAACCAATGGCGTCGGTGATGTCGGTGCTTCCAGACGCTTTTGCCGCAGGTAGATTTTATATCTATCTTCATTTCATTTCTGCATCTTGATGGTAAATTAGCTTGAGGTTTCATGGTTTCTTAACTGCTAAAGCAATTTTCCGGATTGAGTCAAGAACCTGTTGATTTATTTTATTATTTATCACAAAATTTGAGAATGCAATTTTTTTTCGGTGGATTTTCCTTAGTTTAACACCTTAAATTTTAAAACCTAAAGATCGTTAGACATCAATATCACTGAAATCTGAGTGAAATTTAGAAAACGCGTGAGCATTTACAAATTGGTTGCATAGATTGGCTATGAAAATGTGTTTAGATTAAGACTTCTTTTTATGCTGTGTATGTATGATGTGCAGACCTGTCAAGAAAAGTCCGCTATTTACTGCTGCAAATTTTGGTAGTTTCATGTTATGTAATTCGCATCACCGATGCTAATGATCAACTTATCGAAGCACATCTAAGTAGAGCACCTTCCGCTGCTCCGGCGCTTCATGATTTGCCTTTGCCAGCTAACACGCCATCATTTCATAAACCAAGAAGAAAACATTTTGCTTCCCATGGTAGTCCAGGAGTTGGGGTAGCACCGGCTCAACCTCCTAATTATGGTCCTTTGATAACTTCAAGTCACCCTCCTATTAGTTCGCCTTTGTCAAAGCCATCAATGAAAAAGAACGCATTAGTACCTCCTGGTGTCGGATTGGTAAACATTGCACCTACTCAATCTGGGGAGGGTGCAAATGCTACCGGTTTAGCTCAACCCCCATTGTCTCCTCATTTCTCTGGTGAGACGAGCATTCTCTGCTGGATCCTAGTTTTCTACTTTGCTTATCTTTTTTTTTTTTTGTCTTTTTGATCTTAGTGTCAAAATTAGAGTGAAAGGTATTTCCTTGACAACTGCTAACAACAGACTTGATTTCTTATCTTGTCAGATTGTTGCAAACCTAATATGGTGTTGAAACGAGGAAGTAATGATTGTCATTGTGTGTACCCCATAAAGCTTGACCTTCTCCTCTTGAATGTCTCGCAAAATCCCTCTTGGAATGAGTTTCTGCAAGAATTTGCTTCTCAGCTTGGTATGCGAGTTTCTCAAATCGAGCTGATAAACTTTTATGTTCTCAGCTTGTCAAGATTAAATATTTCAATGGATATTACTCCTCATACGGGAATCAGCTTCTCTGCCAGTGATGCATCTTTCATAAACTCCTCACTTGCATCACGTAAGATTCATTTTGACTCTACTCTTGTTGGTGATTACAGACTCCTTAACTTTACTTGGTTTGAACCTCCAGCACCTTCCCAAGGTAAATTTGTCAATTTATTTTCACAGAATGATGTGGCTATTTCAATTCAATTCAGTTTGGTCCTAGCTCTTTATTTCTATGTATATGATTTTCTTTGGAAAGAGTGGGTTGCTTGTATGAATGAAGTAGAATAATAGTGGATTGACTGAAGTGATGGTAGTCAGCTGTCATTAACACTGGGAACATGCTTTTTGAGGAATTCAGAGCTTACTACTTGTGGTTGCTGCTAAATATACATCTTTTCTTGGCATTCTAAGTTTGTTTTAACATCGCTAGCTTAACATATTTGATCTTTAAGCATCAGAACTGCTTGTGGTTGCTGTAGACTTACTTGGCTTGTTGGATACTTGAAAAAATTAAAAAAAAAAAAAAATATCTGGATTTTGGATGATGATATATGTTAGACAGAGAGGAAGCATTTAATCTAAAATTTCTTTCGTTAGTAAGCAGCTGCCAAAGCAGGTGATAACTCAAAAGATAGATGCCGTTACTCATATTGCCTGTTGAATAATTTCTATTTGATGTTTGATCTAGTTCATTCTTAACTCCAACAAACACAATAACATTGTCAGTTTTACTATCAAATTCATAAACCTAGAAGGAAGTTCGGTGTCACTGTTCTGAATTAAGTTTGTACAGGATTACCATAAATAGAAGTGAGAGATTTTCTGATAGAATATTTGGATTTCTTCTATTTGTACTTGTTTTATGATTCCAATATCAAGATATCTGTAGTTTTACCAATTTATCTCCCTTTTCTCTGGTAAAAACCATGGTTTTGGTTTGTTGATTCTTCTCAACAAACAGACAGGATTTATTTAAATTTGGTTCTCTCATTTATTTATTTACATGCTGAAGCAACTCTGTATCTTGTATACAGCTCCTGTTTCTGCTTCTTCTCCTGTGGAAGCACCAACACACCATCCTGCAACTTCCTCATCAGTTACTACTTCAAACAAAGGCAAACATTCAAGTTTGATTCTTATACTCTCAATTGGTGCTGGCATTGTAATCATTGCTGCAATAACTGTGCTGGTGATCTGCTCATGTGCATTTCGTGATCGGAAGCCTAAAGAATCTGCTAAAGAACCCGGTATGTATATTAAACATTTACGTAGTTCTCTGGTAGACTTTCCTGAATCTATAGAAACATAAACTGCAGAAAAGCAAACATCAGCTTGGATGACATATTAAAAGCTTGTGTTTGTCAATATATATGGCACTGAGTGAAAAATTATTTGAACTTCTATTATTTCCGTCCTACATTTAGGATTTGTTTATCTGGATTTGTTAAATAAAAAGATTTTACTTGAAGCATGTCTGATTTGTTTCAAAAGCTTGAATTGTATACTTGGTGCATTGTTATAACTTCTTGAACCTTGTCAGACACTTCAATATTTAGTTGACTCAAAAGCTCTTTGTATGACCAGAGGGGATGATTGAACACCAAGTTGGAATCTAAAACAAGTTTAGTTTGGTCTTTAGTGCATGTCATGAGCCTGATGTCTGGTGACTTTACATTACTTAAGTGTCTAATGGTTATTTCTTATTGCAGATAATGTTTATCTGTTCGTTTCATCTTAAGTTTTCCCTTTTTTTTAATTAATTAACATGTATGTTTGTTTTCAGTGAAACCCAGAACTGTGAGTGCTGTTCCAGCAGGAGGGTCTCTCCCACATCCTACCAGTACAAGATTTCTAGCTTATGAAGAACTTAAAGAAGCAACAAACAACTTTGAACCTGCCAGTATTCTTGGAGAGGGTGGGTTTGGTAAAGTTTTCAAAGGTGTTTTAAGTGATGGTACAGCTGTGGCAATTAAGAGGTTAACTAGTGGAGGGCAACAAGGAGATAAAGAATTTCTGGTTGAGGTTGAGATGCTTAGTAGGTTGCATCATCGTAATCTTGTCAAGCTTGTGGGCTACTTTACTAGTCGTGACTCATCGCAAAATCTACTGTGTTATGAGCTGGTTCCAAATGGAAGCTTAGAAGCCTGGTTACATGGTAATTTTGATCTTAAACCTAGGATCCTTTTTGATTGAGCAATTTGTCATGCGGATTCAAGAAATATTGGTTCTAACCATTTTTAGAATACACATTAGATAGAAGTGCCACTACTAACAATGACACAACATGGGCGTGAGAAGAAAGTCCTCATTCTTTTGGCTCTGGATAGCATCTAGCTGGCATTTGTGAAAACTAAAAAATATCCATCTGTAGTTTGAAATTTTGTTGATTTGTAGGTCAAAGGTCAAGGTGTGGAAACAATTTTTTGCAAAATGCAAAAAAAAAGGCTGTGGCTTAATGATCAAAGTGGAATTAGACATAATAATTAGCAAACAAATAGTAATTCCCATAGACAAGTTTTGGATTCTTGCGCTACCTTAATATTTGAACCATAAGAGGTTGAATCCTTGATTCATCTCTGCAGTCGATATTTCTAAACTGAGAATTGCATGTAAAGAACATGATAACTGCGTTCTGCAAAATGAGATTTTCTCCTGACACTTCTAATTGAGATCATGAAATCTAGGTAATTTCACTTTATGTAAAGAAGACAACGTTGATGGTGATCCTCTTTTTCGTCAGGTCCCTTGGGAGTAAACTGTCCGTTGGATTGGGACACTAGAATGAAGATTGCACTTGATGCTGCAAGGGGACTCGCATACCTGCATGAGGACTCACAGCCCTGTGTTATTCACAGAGATTTCAAGGCATCCAATATATTGCTCGAGAACAACTTTCATGCGAAAGTTGCTGATTTTGGACTAGCCAAACAGGCACCAGAAGGCAGAGCAAATTACCTTTCTACTCGAGTAATGGGTACTTTTGGGTCCGTCTCACCTCTATATTTTCTGTTCATCTTGTTATGTTTATATGGCATACGGAACTGAATGATGTTGGTTTTCAGGTATGTAGCCCCCGAATATGCAATGACTGGACATCTGCTAGTAAAAAGTGACGTTTACAGCTATGGAGTTGTTCTCCTTGAGCTGCTGACAGGAAGGAAACCTGTGGACATGTCTCAACCATCTGGACAGGAGAACCTTGTCACCTGGGTTTGTAGACATAACTGTCACATACATTGCCTTCATAAATTTTAGAAACATTTCTTTATCTCATATAAGCACTAGGAGCCATATAATTGTATTAATTTTATAAATTTCGAGAAATATTAATGTGAAAAGTGCACTAAACTGATCCTGGATTATATATTTATTTCAGGCCAGGCCAATTCTTAGAGATAAAGATCGGCTAGAAGAGCTTACTGATCCAAGGCTTGGGGGGAAATATCCTAAGGATGATTTTGTTCGGGTTTGCACCATCGCAGCAGCTTGTGTCGCTCCTGAGGCAAACCAGCGACCCACCATGGGTGAAGTGGTCCAATCACTTAAAATGGTGCAGCGTGTCACAGAATATCAGGACACAATGTCGGTCGCCAATGCTCGGCCTAACATGAGACAGTCATCTACTACCTTCGAGTCTGATGGGACATCTTCAATATTCTCCTCAGGTCCTTACTCTGGTCTAAGTGCCTTTGACAATGAAAACATTTCTCGAGCAGCAGTTTTCTCCGAAGATCTACACGAAGGCAGATGAATGGTGAAACTGCATTAAGTTCAAGTCCTTTTGATAGCCCAAAAAACTATGATACAAGGAATCCTATAAACTTAAGATGGCTAGGCATCAGTAGGAATTCTTTCGGGAATTGGCATAGATTTGTAGTCGTGATTGGTGGAGGTGGGAAGTTGTTCTTTATTAAAAAAAAAAAAATTAAAAAAATTCTCCTTTCTCGTTGTGCCATATCGAAAATCACCGTGAAAGTTTTCCCGAAGGCAGGATGGTTATTCTCGACATGGTGGGTAAGATTTTGTAAATATGCTGTGTTGTAGCTTTGTTCTATTGGATTGTTCTTCGGGGTTCTTTGATTGATCTTCTTTTTCCTTTTTCCTGGTGTCTAGGTTACTCCCTCTCCTTTTTCCGAGTTTCTGCAAACTGTAGATTCTATAGAAAGGGACACAAAATTCATCACTTCTGAAATTATCCGAGACTCCCTTTCTAAATCATGTTTAATTGTTTCGTTTTAGTCCTGATTCAACAATTCAAATCATGGTTTCAAAATGATTAATCAAAATTAACTAAAAGTTAATGTATCATCACTCTCCAATACTGGGATATTGAAATTAACAAGAGCACAAATTCATCATGGCAAGTCCGTCCAGGGGATGTTGTCAAGCTGCTCAACTCTGCCTCATTTTTTTCCTGCATAAATTGCATATGTTATCAATCAACCTGTTTTCATCATGTCGTATAAATCCACTGGTTAACAGGTTTATGGTTGATTCCAAACCCATAAATTCATTTTATTTTATTCTTATCTAAAAGAGCAATGCAATAGAACTAGCTGTCTAAACAAAACTCTTCTTTTAATTGTTCCATTCGGCATGACGTAAACCCATTAATTCATGTTATTTCGTTTTTCTCTCAGCCCACGAAGGATTTGTGCTGCAAATCAATGATTATAGTAAACGATGTATGCAGCCGAATAATAATATATATATTGTTAGTTATATGCATGCATTCTCCATCCAAGAGTCGCACTAAACTCGGAGCATGACATTATTTTCACAGAAAACCTATCCTATCCTTCCTCGTTACCATCACTCATTCCTTAAACCCCGTTGTTTAACACAAGCTCCATTCAACCTTCATATATATGCTCTTGTTCCATCTACTTCTCTATAGAAGTTTAATAACACTCTTCTTCCTTATCTCTCCAACGTCAAATTTATTTACACAATCTTCGATATCGTATTCTCCTACACAACCTTCTTCGTCGGATCCTACCTCAGCTACGTACTCCAACATCCTCTAAAAGCTGCATGGATACATGCATTGAAATGTACGAGTCCAAACTTATGATCTTGAAGATACAATTACTGCACTTTTCATATCATGACATTGACGAGCTTAATTCTTAGTACCGTCATCTCATATATTCAAACCTGTAATGAAGTATTTTTGAGGAATAAATGAAATAAAATAAAATTGCTAGCAACAATTTAACCATATTCCATTATATAATCACATAATCATCAATATTATTTACTTTAAAATTATCATTTAATTCATCTATTGAATTTAAAATTAAAATTTAATGATTGGAATTTAATTATATTTTTATTGAGATAAATGAATCGAAATAAATAAATAATTTTTTAAATAAATCAAAATTTAATGTTAATAAAAATCATTTATATCAGTTAACTTACTATTGCTTCACTGATACATGAATGCATGCATTCTGTACACAGTAGCGATAAGAATCAGACATGGAAAATCAAATTATTATATTAGGAAAAAAAACGGAAAACGTAGAAAAGAATAACCACACCGACACCGTTTTGTTAATCGATGACTCGAGGTAAATCAAATCACGTGAGAAAAAAAGAAAAAAAATAAAACCTAAATTGAACGGCTGGTGCGCAGACGCTTAAAGTGCGCATATATTTGCAGTGTAACCGTGTCTTGTGTCGAAGAAGAGGCAAATAAAAGGAAAGGCGAAAGAGGGGAAAAAGGACCAAAAAAAAAAAAAGAGAAAATTTAATAAATGGAACTCGGCGAGAGAGAGAGGGGTGGAGTTGGGCTGGGTGACCGAATCAAAATATAGAAGACAAAGTGTGTAAAGGAGTTGGGGGGGTGGGGTGGGGTGCGGTGTGGCAATAGCCAAAATATGGAGAACCAGAAGCAGATAATAAGTCCATCTCCAACCCTTTACCTCTCACATTCTCTTTCTAATTCTATTTCTTCTTCTCATCATGGTTGTTTTCTTTCTTCTTTCTTTAACCCTAATTTTAACTTCATTTTATTAATTGTATTTATTATTATTTTTCTGTCTCATAACCATCATCCCTATTATTTCTTATACCGTAACCAAACGTCCCCTACAATTCTCTTTACCCCAATTATTCTCTTCTTCTATATTCTCTTTCTTTTTTTGCTTCTTTCCTCTTCGCGTTTGCTTTCTTCTCCGGTCGAAGGGTTTTTTTCTTATATTCTCTTCGAGGTAACGCTTCTCCCTCTTCTGTTATGCGGAATTGCTTGAAAAGGTTGTTTCTTTTTCAAGTGGGTTCGTGGAGATATCGTCTATTGGTTTTGTGGGTGGTGATTGATGAATGTATGAGTTTGTGAATTTCGATGCGTTTAAATGTTTTGTGGGTTATGGAGATGCTGTCTTGAGGATATTGCTCATTCATGATGATTGATCATTCTTTGTTATTTTGAATTTTAGCTTTTTTTAGGTTTTGCTCTGATTGATTGATTTGTGCGTTGTTTGTGTGACTTATGTTAATTTTATATGGGATTAATCAGGGAATTTATTCTTCCTTACGAGTTTCTTTGCAAATTTTTGTTTACTTCACTGGCATGGTATTCGTTTCTGTTGTTGATCCTCAAGTGGTTTGTTTGATTGATCAGTTTTGACCCATGTCCTACTGGATTGATATATTATGCCTAATTTTGTTAAATACCTCCTTTTTTTTTTCTCTGTCAATTTTCTGTGTGATCCAAGTTTCCGATTATACTCTATTTTTCCAAGTTGAATTGCATTGTTCTGTGCTTATACCATTGCAATGGAAATATAATGCATGCTTTGCTCTTCATTTAATCAAAGAACTTACCACTTTTTATATCTTTGATATAGCATTGTCAAGATCTTTGGAGCATATGATGGTTTCACGGGTTCCATTTATCTTATTGATCTGAGTGAAAGCAATAAACCAACTGTTCTATAACAAATTTTCGTTCATGGAAGAGTTTGGTGTTGGTCTTGGTCAGTTTTATAGCATCGGAAATGCTGTCAGAAAGAAAAGGACACAAGCATCCCGCCGCCCTAAGCCTGAGTCACAATCAATTATCGACAGTCTTGATCATTCACCATCATTAGCTACGCCACCTTTAGATGATGTCCATAAGGTCCCTAGTGATGAAAATATTGATGTTAGTTCAAGGAGGAAGGAATTCAACCTCAATCAATGCATGTCAAGGGTTTCTTCTGCTGCTGAAGCTGAACACAGTAGGTACCACACTATGAATAAGGGCAGTGAAGGACTAAACTCATTCAACGAGTCAGGGCGAACTATATTTAGCAATAAACGCTCTAGTGAGGGTGTCCTTGCCCCTGCGAACTGGAAAAAGACGACCAATGTGAAGAAGTCATTAGACTCGGAGTCAATAAATGCAAATTACTGTTCTGAAAGAAATGGTGAAAGTCAAAGTTTAGAGCAGCCGGGAGCAATGGTAGACTCATTAAGTGATGAGAACAAGGTAAAAAAGGTTAAGCTCAAAGTTGGTGGTGTCATGCGTACCATTCATGCCAACTCAGTAACTAATGGTTATACCAAGAGCCCTCAGTTCCTAGAATCTTCCGGTCTAAAGCACAAGCCTCAGGTGCTTTTGTCAGCTTAACTTTTTTTCTATAGCATGCATCTATGTCCATTTTATGCCTACTATATTCGTACACAAGTTTATTGTGCGCGAATTCTATGCCAGTCTTATTTAAATTTTTAAGCGGACGCTGTAAATAATATATTTGATGTTCTTGGGTAATCAGTTACTATTAATCAATGTGTGCTTTGCTAATTTAATTATTTGGTATCTTAAACATTAGTGTGCATTGTGCATAGTTCCGCACATTCTATTTCTAGATTTTCCTTAATTTAGCTTATTCTTGTTTTTCCTTGACAACTGCACTACCATTTGTCAATTTTGCTTTAATGCTTGTTCACATAGATTTGTGTCCTTTACTTTCCCCCTTTTTGAGAAGATCTTCTACTTTGCTTTATGTTTTGGGTCTCTTAATTACTCTTTTCAGTATTAAGTAACCTAAAAATCCCTTCTGATCTTGTCATTTGATTTACTTTTATTTCAGGTGAATCCAGGGAAAGATCATTCCATTACAGAAAGAAGGATTGGTTTGCAAGGAGTTCCTTGGAAGGATTTTTCTGCAGGTGGTTTTAGTCTGGGGAAAGAGGGCGCTCTCATGAGAGAGGTACCTGGGAAGAATGCATTGGGAAAGCAAGGAGAAAAATCTGAAATAGTTCGTAAGAGTAAGCGGGCCCCTAAGAAACATGTAATGGATGAGGAAATCGAGGATGACTATGAGGATGATGAGATACGTTATTTGGAGAAGCTCAAAAATCCAAAGCTTGCTGCTGGATATAGAGATTACGAAGAATCAAGCAGGAAGGAACGGAGACTGTCCAGCATGTCTGATGTTGGTGCTTCAAAGTCTGTGAAAGATGGAAAGAGGAAATCCTCATCAGACAGGGCATCAGAGGAAACAGACTATGAGGAAGATCTGGCATCTGATGGTGAAGTTGAAGGTAATAAGAAGCCCCATCAGAAAAAGGGATCCGTAGATGCATTGATGAATGGTAAGAGAGAGATGACTCTGACCACACGTCAAAGGGCCCTTCAGTCAAGCAGGGATGGCTCTACATCTGGCGCCAACTTAATCGAGTTTCCAAATGGATTGCCACCTGCACCATCAAGAAGTGAGCATCAATCACCTTGATCACACTTATACTTTGAGAAATAGTAATGGGGATTATTGTTGTATGATTCATCCTTGCGATTAATTTTGTTTGGTGCAGAGCAAAAGGAGAAACTTACAGAAGTTGAGCAGCAACTAAGGAAGACCGAGGCTGCTCAAAAGCGTAGAATACAAGTTGAAAAGGCTGAAAGAGAATCTCAGGTTCATTTCTTTTTGAATTACAGTTGTCTTTGATCTTATGTCTTAGAAGTTCTAAAGTTTTTTAGTTAAATTTTGCAGGAGGAGGCTATTAAAAAAGTACTTGGTCAAACTTCTAGCAGGAAGAAGCGAGATGAGAAAATAAAGAAACGGCAGGAAGAAATGGCACAGGTAGGGGAGACTGGCTGGCTTCATCGTTTGCTAGATGAAGCATGTTGTACACTCTTCTCACTTGGGTTTTTTGTTTTTTGTTTTGTTTTGTTTTTTTTTTTGCAGGAGAAGGCAGCAAATGCCCTGGTGCTTGCGCCAAATACTATCAGATGCGTTATGGGGCCAACTGGAACTGTGGTGACGTTCTCCAACGACATTGGCCTTCCTAGTATATTTGGAAATAAACCCTGCAGGTATGTAATGTAACTTGAGATGATGTAAATGCAATGCATTGATTGATTTACTGGATTCTAAAGGTTCGTACTACTTATATGTTGATATCATCAGGTACCCTCCTCCGCGTGAGAAGTGTGCAGGCCCTTCCTGTTCTAACCCATTCAAGTACAGAGATTCCAAGTCGAAGCTTCCGCTTTGCAGCCTACAGTGCTACAGGGCAGTTCAGGAAAATAATACAAGCTGAATTTTTATAGGAGCTGATAGTAATATTTTGCTGCGAGGAAAAAGAGCAATTAATTTTTTTAAGGTAGTGTAGAAGTAGATGGGTTAGTACAAAGAATGTTGGGGTCATTTGTTGCTGTGTTATCTACAGCTTTGAATAACCATTAATGAAAATTTTCCTTGAAAAGTTTTGCTAGACTGATGTTCCTGAGCATGTAAATGAGAAGCTCAAATAGAAGAAGACTAGTACTTAAAATTTTTTTGTACGTTAATGTTCTCGAAGTTCCAATCGTTTCCTTTTCTTTTTTTTTTTTGGGTTAAACATGGCTGACGGGGAGAGAGAGATGCAGCTTACGTTCTTAAAAATAGGCTTCCAAAACCAAAACCAAAACCCAGTTCGTATAGGATACAAGACCCAAATTCCAGATGGTCATTCAGGTAGCATTTTCATGGGTAGCCGTAAGAGTAGTTTAAGGAAGATGCCAGCCACGTAAGAATGGAGAAGAGTTATCTGCAAGAACGAAGAAATTATTCCTTCATCTTTAATTTTTTTAATAGGCAGTGAATAAGAATGATGATATATTTGTTGGATTGATAGTATGCAAGTCGATTTTTTCTTCAACTCTTTTAAAATACATAAGTTAAATTGATCTGAAGTCTACAGATGATGTACTCTGTAAAAACATGTTACAGAATGTCCAAATCAAGATCAATGTTTAGAATTGAATTGCCTGCATAAAATGTAAACTTCCGGAGTTGTACCAAAACTTTGGAATGCAGTAGTTTTAAAGCAGCTTTTGCAGAAAGCAAGCTCTCAACTTCTGTCATAATGATGAATGTAAGTTGAATGCCTACAGTCTTGTTCTTTTATTGCCTTGTTGCTAACATGAACGCGGACATGATTTCCCACCAAACCCAGAACTCATTTCCACCGGCGCGTGCTCGGAAGATCCTCCCTTTCTGTCTGCACTCAAAACATTTTAAACAAATGGAAAATGGAATTTGTCATATTCACCGTTATCATGTCCATATGGCAACACCAAACTTGAGAATGGAATGGCCGATGTATGGTGGGGCCACCCTTATACCAATTGCATTGCTTTCCCTTGCATGGAAGATATATATATGTATATATATTATATGCAATAGTTTGAGTGGGTTTATTTAATGCAGGGTGGGAAGTGGTGCGGTATGTCCACAATGGCTGTTCTTTGCCAATTGCTTTATATTTAATGTTTGTGAAAGGCAAAGAGAGATAGCGACTTGGAGGGGGTTGTTTGTTCGTCATCCATTGCCTTCTCCTTTATTTCTTTCCTTCTTTCTTCCCTCGTATGTCATCGATCCTATACTTTTTATCCACTTGAATACTAACATTAACCTTTTTCTAAACTAAGTTTTTTGGCATGATATTGCAAAAAGAAAAACACAACAGCTATACCAGCAAAAAGTGTGACATGGACACTTCTCCCTCTTCAGAACTGGACTCAAATGTTTCAGAGCTAAAATCAGAAACTCAGGCTTCCAAAAGAAGGTGAGTTTACAAGTCCCTTTTCTCTTGTCTTTTTCCCCGTTTTTATTTTTCAGTTTCATTTAATGTTCATGTTTTTTCTCGACTGAATTACTTAATTTACTGAAAGTTGGTATATTTATGCTTTCTTGGTTGAATTAAATTGGTTGTGATAATCTGCAGGAAGGTTGCCAAGAAAACTGTGGTAACAGTGCAGATTGAAGCAAATGCTGGGAAAGGGAAAGTAAAGAATGGTGAGCCACCTTCCGATCTTTGGTCTTGGAGAAAATACGGCCAAAAACCAATTAAAGGGTCTCCTTATCCAAGGTTGTTTTTGTTCTTCTGCATAGTTTCTGTCTTCTGACTATTCTTAAAATCGACCTAGTGTTTTGCAATTCCTGGAAAATTACCTGAAACATTTCCAAGTTGGAAAATTTCCTCTTAACGCCGTAAGTTTTCATGCTTCGTCTGTTTATGCAGAGGGTATTACAGGTGTAGCACGTCAAAAGGCCGTGCAGCTAAAAAACAGGTGGACAGATGCCGGACCGATTCATCCTTGCTAATCATCACTTATACTTGTAGTCATAATCATCCAGTCCCAGATCATCTTCACAACAAAATCCTGAACCATCATCCTCAACAACATCCCTCAATATTTCCAGAACAAGAACTTGAAGATGAGATTGGTGATCAATATATGCATTGCATTGAAGTAATCAGCCCCGACAAGGATGGTAATGAGGATCACAGTTTTCACTACGTACAATCCCCAATAAACTCTTCTCAAGATATCATGTCTTTCATCATAGAAAATCCTGAAGAGAAAACTCTCAGCTCGCCTGGCCTTGTTTTGGACGAAGAACCCATTTCTTCCGCCAGATTAATGACGTTTTCAGCTCCAAAATCAGAAGAAAACGACTTCTTTGATGAGCTAGAAGAACTGCCCAGTTACTCATATCTCAATACGACTACGAGAAGCAAGTTTTTCGAATGAGAGGATTCCCGTTGTCCCTTCTTGGAAGACGTAGATAACATTGTCGTATATGGGGATAACAATGCATAAATTGTTGGGCACGACCGAGATATTTTTGAAAAGAAATGCAAAATTTAGCAAAATGGACACAGAAAATTTAACGTGGTTCACCCTTAATTTTGGGCTACGTCCACGGACAAAAACTCACAATAAATCTTCCACTATTACAAAT
>CANYBF012403081.1:0-20672 GCA_948192965.1 Dalechampia spathulata | reverse complement strand
ATGGATTGATTACCTCTTGTAGATTCTCCTTAGCTCCAAGTAAAGGGATTGAAAACCACCTAATCTAAGTGATTTTATGAATTCTTTTTAATCCTATCGTTTAGATTGATTGAAATTAGCCTAATGAAAGCAAACTAATTCCTTTTTTTTTCTCTGCCAGCCGCTAAAATTCCTCAGGTTGAGTGCTAAAACCCTAAAATTTGCAAAAATGCGGATCCCTAGGCAGAATGGTGCCCTAGGGCATTTAATAGAGACATATGCGATCGCGTATGTCTGCATATGCGGCGTGTCACAAACATACGCGATCGTGTATGATTGCACATATACGGTGGTAAGACATGCTCGATCGCACAAGTCTGGCAGTGACGAGCTAAAACGGGCCAGAATTGGCTCGGCGCAGCCCGAAACGGTCTGAAACAACCCTGAAGCGGTCCTGGATCAACCCGAGGTCAACCTGGGTCCAAAAACAGGGTGCGACAATAGGCTATTTATCTATCTGTTAATCTCATATAAAGAGTTAATGATAAATAAGCATAAACATATCAATGTATATATTTAAATCATCATTGATTGCACAAGTATGAATAAATAATCTTAACTCCTGATAAGAAGTATCAACCTAGAACCATGTATTAATCTAGCATAATCATTTAAGCATGAAATCTCAACCATAAAATTTTATATACATAAAACTATAATATACATATAAACAAGTCATTTTATATGTGTACTTTATATTTGGTGTATCTAGAAACTTTACCTTGTAGTTCATTCATTGCTTATGTATGTATATTTTACTAACATATTCACTTGAGCATTTACACACTTTTTTAATAAGCAAATAATCATTAACAATGAATGAATGTTAACCTCATATAATTATGAATAATCAAAAACTAAGAGTAATGCCTTCCAATCTTTTTATTAACCTACCAATTATATTTTCTTTTTTTCACTTAATATTTATTAAGAACATATATAAATTATATCAATTACATTCATTTCACATTTCTCTAATAAGTTACTAATAATTCCATACATATGGATGAATAATTATATTTTCAATAAGAAACATCAATCCATATAAACACATTAAATTTACATGCTCACTGATGTTTATGAGTTTGTATGTATTTTTTTAGTATTTTTAATGTTTATTTATGTTTTCATTAGGTTTTAACTATTTTTAAGTGTGTTTAGTCTAAAATAGAATTAGATTTAGTGTATAAATTTATATAAAAGCTACAATCACCTCTATAAAGTAGGAAGTCACCAATATAACTTTTATCCAATATGGGAAAAATGGTTACTATTGCAAGGGTGAATTTGGTTTCAGTATCATGACCTTATTCTGATGATAAATTAATACACGTAACGGGTTAAGAAGTTTGAAAAGTATTTGGTAGTTACAACAACCATCTAATAGACATCTATTATGTAATTTTTATTAAAAGATGGATGAACATTGTGAAATTGATGAGCATTTATTCCTTATCTTCTCCATGGATCATAAAAGGAGGATTAAAGATGAAAATTAAAGAAGAGAGAGATGTTTAAGACTTATAGGGTTAGTGAGAGAAGTTATTTATTTTCTTTTTGATTATTTTTTATTTTATTTTTATTTTATAATATTTTACTAAAATCCTTTAAGCATTAATACTTGAGCTCACTTGGGTGAATTTTATGTTTTCTTGATTTAGTTTTCATTTATCATGAATGCTTTTGATCTTCTTATCTATTTCAATTGAGAGATTGAATACTCCTTGCTATGCTATCAATGAGAGTTTCATGCATAGTTGAATTAAAGCATTTAAATTAAGAGTTCTTGTAAAGAGATTTGTATGAAGACTTGATTCCCCTTGAAGGATTATTTATTAATTTGATTGGAATTTGATTAATTAGGTTAAGAGATCCACTTTACACTTTTAAAAAATTTAGTCATTTTTATCTCTAGAGATAAGCTTTGATGTCATTAGATATCTTAGGATGATAGTAACCAAATTAGAACATAAATTTATCTCAAGTGCAGTAGAGCATTAATTCTTATGCTTTTGATATTGTTAAAACCCAAGTGCTAATTTGATAATTTAAGATTTTTTATCTTCTTTTAATTTATTTAATTCAATCCTTAAATTGATTTTATTATTTCTTGAATAAATGGAACAAAGTTTGTAGGTGGATAGACTCAAGTCCTTATAGAATCAACAACCTTATTCTAATGAAGTCATGCGCTTGCAAGTTGGATTTGTAGTGTGTAGGAAAATCATCACTCATTAGATATTTGTAACTTCTTATGACTATAAAAAAAAGTTAACAAACTAAACAAATTATTATTTCCATCATAATAAAATTGCATCTCAGACCCATGACCTGGTATGACATGCCTCCTATAGCATAATTATCAATCTCCTCTACTAGAAGACCAATAATTACCTTGAAAGGGATGCATAACATAAAACATAAATCATAACATGCATGCATATCATACACAGCGGATAAACTTTAACTTATAACAACATCATAATTAAGCATGCAATTATCTCAAATTCCATAATTCCTGATACCAATAAAAACATGTTATATATTCTGATACTAATAGAAAACATGTCATAGATATATGTAGCGGAAACATGCAATGTCACTGAAAATTTTACTGCTAATGTACTAAAAAAGTGGAAAGTTGCATGAACCATGGAATAAGAGCATGTCTAGTAGTCTAAGACCGCTACCGTCAAACTATCTCAGGTCTCTACTGCCGCCTCTAGTTCCCCTAATCTCTCATGCCACTAGTGCTTACGTTCATCAATTGACAAATGTTGAGTATAAAACTTAATGGTGCTAGTAAAACAATAACATGTAATATTCATAACATAACACATAGTATATCATTCATATAACTTGTCATAAGGCAGCACATCTTATTCAAAGAAATTCTCATATAACATCTTGTCTGCAAACACAGCTTAATCAAATATCAGTATCAACATAATCCAATCATAAAGTCATAAACAAGGCATATCATAAGCAAGGCATATCATGTGATATTAATGACATACTCATCTTTCACATAACACTTTTCAGAATTCATTATCTCCTCATTGTATAATCATTCCATCAATGTTTATGTATATAAATATAATGGAATATGCCTTTTTCTTTGCAATGCATATGATATGCATTCCCTCTGTTCCTTTATCATATCATAATCATGAATGCTTAGCATTCTCATATATGTGCACATAAGTACTGACCTGACCATATACCATTTTTGGTATTTTCATACCATGGTGTTCCTATTTACGTTTATCCAGGAACACATTATCGCCACCCTCTATTTTTATTGAGGTCTATCATTATCCTCACAGTTTGCTCATTTTCCTCCTTCCTTATCGCTCCAACACACATATGGCTCAATACTCATACCTTATGTTTCTGGTATGCATAACATAACATCATATCATTCATCATTTCTTTACTTTTTCTTGCTTATCTCTCCATCATGCATCCTATGCTAAATGCAATCATGGAAATGACATGCCATGTGAATCATGATTTATGCAACATATGATATCAAATATTTTACTTTGAATAGAATCATACAACATTGTTCTTTCCAACTAAAGGACATAACTCAATCATAATCATGTATGAAGGTAAACATTTCAACTTACCCATCAATTTATTTAAAATGAAACAACTTATAATAGCATAAACATGAATCAACATAAATCAACACAATTCACATAAACCAACATATTTCAACGTAACAATCACAACTTGTTACCATGAAACTTCATTTCAAGACCTTAGCTAAGGTCATGAGGTGAAAATCACAAACCATCATAACAACTAGCATAACCAGCACAACCAATACAACTAGCACAAACCAGCATAATTATCACACATTTGTTACCATGGAACTTCATTTCAAGACCTTAAACAAGGCCATGAAGTGAAAAGTGCAACTAGCACAAACTGACATGACTAATACAAACCTACCACCACTTTTCCTTTATTTATGATTTGATGAATATGTTCTCTATCCATATCATCACTTAATCATCATACAACATCTTCAATATCTCAACCAATCATAACATAAATCATATATAACTATTTCATTTTCACACCATTGATACATACTCATATCATAGGAATAATTTATCACATCATGCATATATATATATGCCAATAAATCATATGATCATGCATTGATCCTTATTCATCAATAACTTCTTTTATTACAATATTCATAATTTACCTTTATTTAATAAGATAATCACATTTAGTAAATAATTCAGAATAACATTAAAGAATAACATGTGACTTAATCATAACATAGTCGGCTTATCTTACCATTTTCATTAAATAAATCAATTTTAAAAATTTAAAAATTTCTACCATTAAAACATAGACTTAAATATCTTTCCAACCATATATTATAAGCCCCATGATCAATTCATTAAGACATATAATTAAATCATACAAGTCAATTATTTTTAATCAGCCACTTTAATTAATGACGTGAACCTTTTATCTTTTGGCCCCTTTTTGGTTAATCAAATGACATCCAAATTAGGCCAAACCAATTTTATTAGAAAGTAGACTCTCATATCTTTAAAACAATATATTATAAGTCTTCTAACTCATTTGTTAAGATCCACAAAGTTAGAGTTTACCACAAGTTAGAAAACTATATATTTTCATGCGAGTAGTTTCGGCGTGAATTCTAATTCTTCATCTTACATGTTTAATTACCATCCATTTTATCTTAGTTAATTAAAATTACCTTATTTATATTTAGATTATCATTTTAACAGTAGCTTAACTCATTAACACAGCCATAACAATCAATATAAGAGATATACTTAATTACATTTATATATATATTGATTAGATCATGCATGCAAGCTACAAAAATACATCATGCAACTAACTTAACAACTTACTATATCAACAATAGCCTTTAGCCTTACCAAAATGCATGCATGCATGCTCAAAATAAGAGGTACATGTGGGATTTTTAATCCTTAACCATATACATGTCAACCCCACTAATGAAGCATAACTTGTACAAGCAAATGACTATCAACACATCACTTGATCATCAAACACATTTTAGAATAGCCATAGACTACAATATGCTTCATACCTAATGCATACATGTATTAAAACCAACAACATCTTTAACCCACCTTTCAGCAAATCACAACATACAAAATGCAAAGTTCCTTCCCTAGGCAGCAACTTAAATGCCAAAAACCACACACAAAAAGCAAGATCAAGTTGCAACCACACAACCACACTCCATCCTACATGCTAGAGAAGCTTCTAAGGCAACATGCAACCAAAGATTAAATGATTTAGAGAAGGTTTGGTGTGTTTAAAGTGGAGGCCAAATAGAAGAATGGAGAAGAAAGGAAATTGCCAAAGTGAGGAGAGGAAACATGATTTATTTTCCTTAATTCTAAGCTTATATATGATCAAGTTATGCTATCATGTGTTAAGCCATAAAATGACATACAATGCTCCCTCACCAAAAGCTAAACACCTCACCTTCATAAGCTTCCTTAACAAGACACCTCACCTCCCATTTAACACCTCATTATAAGTAATCATTGTTAATAATCATGAAGGTGGTTTAACTTAACTTATAATACACACACTCACACAAAATTAATTCCTACATGCTTAAAATGCAAGGCACTCTTAATTGCCATGTTTTATACATATTAGCTTTGTGTTAATTAACATAATTTTATTTATTTATTTATTTTAGGTCTATGAATTATTTAATAAAAATTCTTAAACTCATAATTTACAATACATCATATATTTACACGATAATTTAATTCAAATTAACTATACTTATTATTTAATTAAATTATTACTTGTATAATTAATTCTATACGTCGTACTTAAATTAGCACATAAATCAAGCATAATTCCTATTTAATTCAAGCACCTTCAATAAATAAATAACATAACCACATTCAAGCATCATGCATATTGATCCGTATAACTTCTAGTGTGTGTCATGAGGATGTGACAACTCTCTCCCCCTAATTTAGAAATTTACCATGAAATTCTAACCTATGATACTTGTAAACAACTGTGGATACTATTGTTTAATCACTGATTCTCTTTCCCAAGTCGCTTCTTGCCCTGAATGGTGATTCCATAATACCTTTACTAATGGGATCCTTTTATTCCTTAACTGTTTCATTTCCTATGCTAAAATTCTGATATGTTCCTCACTGTATGATAAATTAGACTGCACTTCTATACTTTCCACTAGTATAACATGAGAAGAATCTGATCTGTATCTCTGAAGCATAGACATGTGGAAAACATTATGGATCCTATCTAACTCAGGAGGCAAAGCCAATCTGTAAGCCAAAAGTCCAACTCTTTCTAATACCTTATAAGGACTGATGAACCTTGGACTTAACTTCCCTTTATGCCCAAATCATAGAATCCTCTTCCATGGTAACACTTTCAAGAACACCTTATCCCACAACACTATACTCAATATCTCTATGTTTCAAGTTTATATAAGATTTTTATCTATCTGATGCTACTTTTAATCGTTCCTTAATTAATTTCACTTGATCCTCTGCCTATTGAACTATATTCGATCCGATCAATCATCATTCACCAACTTATCCTAAAATAGTGAAGTTCTACATCATCTACCATACAATGCCTCGTAAGGTGCCATCTGTATATTAGATTGGAAACTGTTGTTGTAAGCAAATTCAATAAGAGGAATGTACTTATCCTAACTACCACTCCATTCCAAAACACGAGCTCTTAATATGTCCTCCAGTATCTGAATAACCTATTCTAATTGCCCATCTACCTAAGGATGAAAAGTAATACTAAAATATACTTTAGTACCCATCACCTTCTGAAAACTCCCCCAAAATCGAGATGTAAATTAAGAATCTCTATCTAAGACAATGGATGTAGGTATCTTACAAAGTCTCACTATCTTCTTGATATACAAATCCGCTAAGCATTCCAAACTGTAATCCATGCATACTGGTATAAAATGTGCAAATTTTATTAATCTATCAATAATAACCTAAATAGCATCATGCCTACCCTAAGTTAAAGGTAACCCAATAATAAATACATTGTTATCCTATCCCATTTCCACTCTGGAATAAATAACAGTCGTAATAATCCTGTTTGAACTTGGTGCTCTGCTTTTACCCTTTGACATATGAGACATCAAGCAACAAACTCTGCTGTATCCTTCTTCATGCCAACCCACCAATAATATGATCTCAAATCATGATACATTTTGGTACTTCCTGAATGATATGAATATAACGTGTTATGAGCCTCATCAAGAATTTGCTTTTGTAACTCTTCATCAGCCATAATATACAACCGATCCTTATACCTCAATAACCCATCATCATCCAAAATAAAAGTAGTTTGGATGCCCTGTTATACTTTCTCCAATTGCTTCTGATATTCCACATCTCCCTGAGCAACTCTTCCAATATAATCCATCAAAACAGGCTTAACCTATAATTGAAGCTTGGTTAAGATACAATCTGGTTGCACTATTAGGATGGCATTCAACTATCAAAGCTCTTTTACTAAACCTAATGGAGATTGATGTAGAATAGCAAAAGTCTTTCTACTCAAAGCATTAGCAATTATATTCGCTTTTCCTAAGTGATAATCAATTAAACAGTCATAATCTTTAATGAGTTCCATCCACCTTCTCTACCTTAAATTAAGCTCTTTTTGTGTCCCCAAATACTTAAGACTCTTGTGATCAGTGCAGATGTAACACTTCTCACCGTAAAGATATTGATGCCAAATCTTTAATGTAAAAAATATAGCAGCCAACTCCAAATCATGTAGAGGATAATTATACTCATACAGATTAAGTTGTAGAGAAGCATAAGCTATCACTTTCCACTCTTGCATCAATACACACCCCAATCCATTAAGCAAAGCATCACTGTAGACCACATACTCATTCCCCGGTACTGGTAAAATTAACACTAGTGCCTGGGTCAGGCATTTCTTTAATTGATCAAAACTCTTCTAGCACTCCTCAGTCCACTTAAATGGCACATCCTTTCATAGAAGTGTAGTCATAAGTGTAGCAATCATAGAAAAACCTTTCAAAAACTGCCCGTAATACCCTGTTAATCCTAGAAAACTCCATATTTTTGTAATTGACTTCAAACTCGACAAACTCATAACTGCTTCTATTTTACTAGGATCAACTATAGCACCTTCCGCTGAAACAACATGTCCGAGAAAACAAACTCAATCTAACCAGAATGCACATTTTGATAATTTACTGTATAACTGCTTCTCCCTCATCAACTGTAATACCAAACGTAAATATCAATCATGCTCCATCTGATCTCGAGAGTAAATCAGTATATCATCAATAAAAACCATAACAAACTAATCAAGATACTCTTTGAAAATCATATTCATCAAAGCCACGAATGCTACCGCTGCATTAGTTAATCTAAAAGGTATAACTAAGAACTCATAATGCTCATATCTCATAGAAAAAGGGTCTTTAGAATACTATCCTCTTTCACCCTCAACTGATGGTAACCATATCTCAAATCAATCTTAGAGAACATTATTACTCCTTTTAATTGATCAAATAAATCATTAATACGGGGTAAAGGATGATGATTCTTGACAGTCACCTTGTTGAACTATCGATAATCAATGCATATTAGCATCAATCCATCCTTCTTCTTCATAAACAGTATTGGTGCACCCCAAGGAGAAATACTAGGTCAAATAAACCCTTTATCTACCAACTCTTGCAACTACTACTTCAATTCTTTCAATTCTATAAGAGCCATATGGTATGGTATCATTGATATTGGTTCAGTTCCCAAAAAAATCTCAATCTCAAATTTAACTTCTCTGATTGGAGGTAATCCTAGTAATTTACCTGGAAATACATCCAGAAAATCACATACTGTTAGAATCTCCTTGAGTGATAACTCCTAATGGTGAGTATTAATAACATGTGCCAACACAATTTCACATCCTTGATTAATTAATTTCTAAGCCATTATTGCTAAAATCAAACTACATGCCTTAACCAACTTGATACCCTGAATACAAACTACCTTGTAATCTAGATGCTGAAATGTAACAATTTTCCTTCTACAATCCATCACTACCTGGTATTTAAATAACCAATCCATCCTTAAAATAACATCAAACTTAATGAATGGCATCTCAATCAAATTTGTAGGGAAAACCATTTGTTGTAAAACCAATGGGCATTGTCGATAAACTATGTTCATAATGGCATCTTTTTTTAAAGGATTAGATACTACCACATCATACCGTAAACTCTTACTGGTGATATGTAACAAGTGTACAACTCTAGTGTTGACATATGAGTGACTTGAAATAGGGTCAAATAATACATACATCTTATAGTTAAAGATATGCAAATTACCAATTATGATATCTGCATCCTGAAGATCATCCCTCTATTATAGATTATAGACCTGTGTTGAAGCTGCCTTGCCTAATTCACTAACCCCTGACTGACTATTATGCCACCATTACCTTGGCCTCTACCTCTGCCTCTACTATTCTCACCCATCGGGGATACCCTAGTGGTTGGTCAGATCAAAGGATTCTGCTGATGTGATCCTCCTTTAATTGCTGTATGAACTTGCATTACTCTGCATTGGGACATTCTACAGCAAAATGTCCAGCTTTACCACATTGGTAATATAATCTGGTTCCAAATCTGCAGGCTCTCGGGTGATATTTTCCATATGTAGAACATAGTGGAAATCTAGTGTCAGAACTGCTACATCTAATAATTAGCCTACTCTAAGCTCTATGTGGTACTGGTGGTCTGAATCTGGATGACTATGGAGTAAATGAGCCTCTATATCTACCTCTCTTTCATACATTGGAAGAAGAACTAGAACTCTTAAACAGTCTCCTGATCTGTCTAGGCCTATTTTCCTCTTCTTCTTGTATAGTGCACTCCTGACTCAAAGCATTGGCTATCAAAGCTAAAAAGTTATCATAATTAAATCTCTGAACAAGAGATCTAATTTGAGGCTTCAATCCTTGCTCAAATATTTTGCACCTTTCATAATTGATAGTGAGAATATTACCCATATAGTAAGCAAGTAGGGTAAATTCCCTCTCATATTCAGCTATAGATAAGTTCCCTTATTTCAGACTTAAGAATTCTTGTAGTTTTTGATCAGTATAAGCAGTCAAACATACTTCAATTAAAAATCCATCTGAAAATCTACCCAAGACAACACAGGAGGTTCAGCCAAACCTTGTGGAATAGTCTTCCACCATTTATAGGCATCGTCTTGCAGTAAAGCAATAGCATATTCAATTTTCAATTCATCAGAGCAATTCATCTGTTGCAGTACATGTCAAGTACATTCTAACCACATCTCTGCCACATACAGATCAGTAGTTCTTGAGAAATCTATAGCCCCATAAGTTCTCAGTTTCTTGAAATCACGCTTTTCCCCTATTTTTGAATAACTACTATAGGTACTGATTCAAGCTGCCTCTAAAGTGTATGAAGAAATTAAGCAAACTATGCAACTTTCAGATCTACCCCTGTAGTTGCAGGCTGTTCAACTGATGGTACCCATTCTACCTGTTCACTTTATTCATGTTCACTCCCAATTCTAACACCCGCTTCTAAAGTACCCACTTGTGAAATAAAATTATCTTCACCTTCTTCTCCTATTATCACTACCATGTCTGTCATATTGAATACTTTGAAATTATAAATTAAAAAAATAACATTGGTTAGTAAGGACTAACAAACTCTTACCCGTGCAACTTCTACTTTAGCAATAAATTATATCATGATGCAAGCTAAACCATAACTCTGATACCAACCAAAACATGTCACACTCGTGACCCAGTATGACATGCCTCCCGTAGCATAATTACCAATCTTCTCTAATAGAAGACCAATAATTACCCTACAAGGGATGCATAATATAAAGCATAAATCATAACATGCATGCATATCATATGAAGTGGATAAACTTTAACTTATAACAACATCATAATCAAGCATGCAGTTATCCCAAATTCCATAATTCTTGATACCAACAAAAACATGTCATATATTCTGATTCCAATAGAAAACATGTAATGTCACTAAAAATTTTACTGCCAATGTACTACAAAAGTGGAAAGTTGCATGAGACACGGAAGAAGAGCCTATCTGGCAGTCCAAGACCTCTACCATTGAACTATCTTAGGTCTCCTACTGTCACCTCTAGTTCCCATGATCTCTTATGCCACTAGTGCCTATGTTCATCAATTGAAAAACGCTGATATAAAACTCAGTGGTGCTAGTAAAATAATAACATGTAATATTCATAACATAACACATAGCATATCATTCATATAACTTGTCATAAGGCAACACATTTCATTTAGAAAAATTTTCATATAACATCATGTTTGCAAACACAGCTCAATCAGATATCAGTATCAACATAATCCAATCATCAAGTCATAAATAAGGCATACCATAAGCAAGGCATAACACATGATATTAATGACATACTCATCTTTCACATAGCACTTTTCAAAATTCATTATCTATTTATTGTATAATCATTCTATAAATGTTTATGTATATGAATGTAATGGGATATGCCTTTTTCTTTGGAATGCATATGATATTCATTCCCTCCATTCCTTTATCATATCATAATCATGAATGCTTAACATTCTCATATATGTGCACATAAGTACTAGCTTGGCCATATACCATTTTCAATATTTTCATATCATGGTGTTCCTGTTTACTTGTATCCGATAACACATTATCGCCACCCTCTATTTTTATTGTGCTCCATCATTATCGTCACAGTTTGCTCATTTTCCTCCTTTCTTATCGCTCCAACATACACATGGCTTAGTACTCATACCCTATGTTTCTGGTACGCATAGCATAACATCATATCATTCATCATTTCTTTTTTTTTCTTCATTATCTCTCCATCATGCATCCCATGCCAAATGCAATCATGGAAATGACATGCCACATAAATCATGATTTATATGGCATATAAAATCAATTATTTTGCTTTGAATAGAATCATACAACATTATTCTTTCTAACTAAAGGACATAACTCAATCATAATCATGTATGAAGGTAAACATTTCAACTTACCTGTCAATTCATTTAAAATGAACCAACTTATAAAAACATAAACATGAATCAACATAAGTCAACATAATTCACACAAACCAACATACTTTAACATAACAATCCTAACTTGTTACCATGAAACTTTATTTCAAGACCTTAGGTAAGGTCATGAAGTAAAAATCATAAACCATCACAACAACTAGGAATAATTTATCACATCATGCATATATATATTCCAATAAAATCATATGATCATGTATTTGATCCTTATTCATCATTAACTTCTTTTATTATAATATTCATAATTTACCTTCATTTAATAAGATAATCACATTTAGCAAATAATTTAGAATAATATTAAAGAAGAACATGTGACTTAATCATAACATAGTCAACTTATCTGACCATTTTGATTAAATAAATGAATTCTAAAAATTTTAAACTTTATACCATTAAAAATTAAACTTAATTACCTTTCCAACCATATATTATAAGCCCCATAATCAATTCATTAATACATCATGCAACTACCTTAACAACTTACCATATCTATAACAGCCCTTAGCCTTACCAAATTACATGCATGCATGTTCAAAATACGAGGCACATATGGGGGGTTTAATCCCTAACCACATACATGTCAACCCCATTAATGAAGCATAACTCACACAAGTAAATGACTATAGACACATCACTTGAATCATCAACACATTTTAGAACAACCATACACTATAATATGCTTCATACTTAACGCATACATGTATTAAAACCAACAACATCTTTAACCTACCTTCTGGCAAATCATAACACATAAAATACAAAGTTCCTTCCTTAGGTAGCAACTTAAATGCTAAAAACCACACACAAAAATCAAGATCAAGGCGTAATCACACAACCACACTCCCTCCTACATGCTAGAGAGGCTTTTAAGGCAACATGCAACCAAAGATTAAATAATTTGGAGAAGGTTTGGTGTGTTTAAAGTGGAGGCCAAATAGAAGAATAGAGAAGAGAGAAAATTATCAAAGTGAGGAGAGGAAAATGAGCTATTTTTCTTAATTTTAAGCTTATATATGATCAAGTTATGCTATCATGTATTAAGCCATAAAATGGCATGTAATGCTCCCTCACTAAAAGGTAAACACCTCACCTTCATAAGCTTCCTTAACAAGACACCTCACCTTCCCATTTAACACCTCATTATAAGTAACCATTGTTAATAATCATGAAGGTGGTTTAATTTAACTTATAATGCATACACTCACACAAAATTAATTCCTACATGCTTACGACGCAAGGCACTCTTAATTGCCATGTTTTATACATATTAGCTTCGAGTTAATTAACATAATTTTATTTATTTATTTTAGGCCTATGAATTATTTAATAAAAATTCTTAAACACATAATTTACAATAAATCATATATTTACATGATAATTTATTTCAAATTAACTATACTTATTATTTAATTAAATTACTACTTGTATAATTAATTCTATACGTTGTACTTAAATTAGCACATAAATCAAGCATAATTCCTATTTAATTCTAGCACCTTCAATAAATAAATAACACAATACGCATTCAAGCAATCATGCATATTAATCACGTATAACTTCTAGTGTGTGTCATAAGGATGTGACATTGCATTTCTAATCCAACCATTAAACTATTAATAAACGATAGCTAAATTGTTAACTAATTTTGTTCGTAATATATTTATACTTAAGCAATTTTTTTGTTTATGTATAGACCTCATTTTTATAAAATTAATGATGGATAAACACAAACCTCTTTTTTTCTTTTTATTCTGATTTACTCTACTGCCAAGCAATATTGATAGATCCTCTATCTTCTTTACTTATTAAATTTAAAATCTCTAGTATTTAAATTATAGAATTTATATAAATAGTTCTTTATATTTAAACCATATTTAATACATCTCTATGTATATTCCATCACTCATTTACTTGCATATTTAAATGTACTTTGACTTACCACTTCCCTTTTAATCGATTTTATGGATTTCTTATTTCTAAAAAGTTATACATTCACCTATGTTTATTTATTTATTTTTTATGCTTTTAACTCATCAAATTAATTATCCACTAGTTAAAAATTTTTAAAATAAAATTATTATCATAAGCATGTTTTGCATAACACTCAACACTTTCACATATGAAAATATATGTCAAGCTTCCATAAAACACAAAATTTCCACATAATAGTAATATGATTTCATTTATCCAAAGTAAAATTTTCCTTTGCATTTAATGTTTATCAAAGAATTCCTTTAGATGTTATCACAATATATGTAAATACTCCTTCTAAGTTAAAATCTTTCATATTTCAATTATAGAATTTATATAAATATTCCTTTATATTTGAACCATATTTAATATATCTTTATGTATATTCCATTGCTCATTTAGTTGTATATTTAAATATATTTTGATTTACCACTTCCCTTTTAATCGATTTTAAGGATTTCTTATTTCCTAAAAAGTTATATATTCACTTATGTTTATTTATTTATTTATTATGCTTTTAACTCATCAAATTAATTATCCAATAGTTAATAACTTTTAAAAGAAAATTATTATTATAACCATGTTTTGCATAACACTTAAACACTTTTATATATGAAGATATATGTCAAGCTTCCATAAAACACAAAATTTCCACATGATAATAATATTAATTCATTTATCCAAATTAAAATTTCCCTTTACATTTAATGTTTATCAAAGAATTCCATTAGGTGTGATCAAAACATATGTAAATACTCGTTCCTATACACACACATATTATTTACAAGTAAGATACACATGTATGCATATATATACAAATCTAATAATCATTCATCATACCCATTAGTTTATCATTTAGTTAATCTCATAATAGAAATTCATGTTAATTTATATATAATCAAGGAACATCCTTTATGCTAATTTTATGATATTGGATATGACATCTATTCCTTATAAGATTTATGCAATTCAAATCTTTAGTTTGAATATTGATCCTTTTAGTTTGAATATTGTAAATGAAGTTTGAATTATCTAGTATATAAATTCTATTTTCAATATTTTCTTAATAGTAAAATATACCATACCATCTTTGAAAACAAAACATCCATTACCATTAATGGAAATATTGTAGCTTTGTTCTACTAAACAAGATGCTGAAATAAGGTTCTTATATAAACTTAAAACATAATAACAATTATTAAGTTCTAAATTTAAACTAGAAGTCAAAAGCAAAATATAATTTCTTATTTTTAATGAAGCAACCCTTACTCCATTAGCAGCACAAATGTCTGCATCACTCAGATTTAGCTTCCTCCTACTGCTTAGTCCATGTAAATCATAAAAAATATGAAATGCACAACCAATATCTAATACCTAGCTTTTTTTATTAGAAACAACATTGGAATTAACCTTAATTACATATATACTTGAAGTAGAAAGATAATCCTTCTTGAGTTATTCTGAGTACACCTTGTAGTTCCTCTTTTAGTTGCCATCTTTATGACAATTGAAGTATATGCCCTTAGGGGCCTTCTCTACAACTTTGATTTAGCCACACCACCTTTTGGCTTAAGAGTTAGCTTTTTACCCTTCTTTTGAGCTTTACCTTTCTTCCTAGAAGAACTCACTATCGTAGTCATCTTTAAGCTTTTCTTGTTGGTATTCTGTGCATATCTCAACAAATTGATTAGCTATAGTATAAAAGTTTATTCTTTATTCATTTGATAGTCAAGGATAAATGCCTATAAATATAAGGCAACGATTGTAGAATAAGGTCTACTACCAACTCTGCTTGTAGGGTAAATCTTAAATCCTCAAATCTTTTGATGTATCCATGCATCTTTATGCCATGTGATATAAAAGATGCTTCCTCATCCATTCTACACCTAAATAATGCCTTTAAGAGATTGTATCTCTCTATCTTTGCTTTTTCTTTAAAAAGAGTCCTTAGATACTTAATCATGGTGCAAGAGTTCATAGTCTTGTACTCCTTTTTGAGATCACTCTCCATAGCACCAAGCATGATGTTACTGGTTATTTCATCCTCCCTCTTGAACTTAGCATATGCTTCTTTCACAACATGAGAGGAATTAGTAGCGGATGGGCATAGATAGGCTTGATCTAAAAGAGGAGCTATTTGTTCACCGTTCAAAATTATTTTAATTTGGCAAATCTAGTCAATGTAGTTGGATCTGTTTAACTTATGTTCAATAATTCCATATAGGTTAACCTTTTAAGCTATTACAACTAGAGAGAAGAAAAAATTGGTGTATTAATTCAAGCATCATGTCATTTTAAAAAAATAATAAGGTCTTCAATTTTGTTTATCTCTTACTATTTTATTTCAAACCAATAGCCTTTAACTATCAATTCAGGAAATTCACACTTCGCTCTCCTTAGTGGGTTAGTATCCAATAACCATTAAATTTTAATCTTGGGTATGCCCAACAAACTAGAACCTAATGTAAATACGTAGACATCTTATGTCACTCATATTGCCATATGACTACTGAATCATTGGATCATCAACTATTGATGATTTATGTTATCTTATGACATAATATCCTAAATCAGCCTGGGAGATCTATTACCTTGAGTATGCTCAATAAATAATAGATTCCATTTAAATCCAACTTATTTTCAAAAACATGGATATATCCTATGTCAAACTAGGTATGCCTAACAAGCTAAATGAAATGAAGCTTTCCATCCTTATTTTAAAATTTGGATGGTTTTAAATTTAATATTGCTTTTAAGAGATTTCTTGCCTTTTATGTGTTTAAACATACAAGACGGGTGTGTGCATCTTGTCCATCATGCATGGTCCTAGCTCATGCATTTAAAAGCATGCTCATGCATAATAGATATTCACATATATAACAACTTATATCATAATGATTATAGACTTGAAATACTACTTAGGTTAGGTCATGCATGAATTACAACCCAAAAATTTGAAATTGAAATCTATTTTATTACAAATTTTATCTTAGAGTTCCTTTTAGTATGCCTTGCTCTTATGCTCCTTTAGCTTCCTTTTCTTTCTTCTTTTAAAACCTACATAATCTAATCACATATTTTAAATATAGAAACCCCAAGTTACATTTGGGAGGAGTAGATGAGAAGAGAAATACAAAAGAGTATAAGATAATGTAGGGTTATAGGCTCGATTTACCAAAATTGTAAAAATGCATATGCTTAATCTCCTTAAACCTAGTTCATAATCATCATCATGCCAACATCTATTTATTCATACATATATAATGTATAATTTAAAATTTCCTCTTTAATGATGTCAGTTTTAATCTTTTTAAAATAGTTTAAAAACACTTGTTAGTCTTGCAGTTTCAAATACATGTTTTAACTTTATATTAATTTCATTGAATAAATTATTTATCATACTTAAATAACCATCCAATCAGTAATATATTAATATTTAAATCATATTTAAACAATGATATATCATATTGAAATCAATTATAATAAAACAAGTAAAACCAAGTTAAAATCCACATCATACTTAATTTGATCCTTTAAGAATTTTAATCTAAATAAAATGCTTATTAATTTCTAAAATTAATAAAATTTTATTTAGTAAAAATATTAAATTTATTAACCAAATTAATAAATTTAATATTATCAAATTGATGAAAACCAAATAAACATACATAATCAACATCTCATGCATATAACATTAATCCATTAAATTACAACCCTTTTAATTCAAATTAAAAAGCATCCTTATTGTTCCATAATTATATTAAAATATAAATATATTAATTTATAATATATTCATTAATTAAACAAGCATAAAACAAACATAAACAACAAGCATGGGACATAAGAACAATTTGGCAATCATGTATGATAGGTGAATATAAATGAATTTGTTTCTCAAATATTTTCTAAATAACCATGCAATATTTTTTCAAAAAAAAAAAAGTTTGATAAGTCAAGAACACATGGTTAAAATTTTGCTTCCAACTTCAAAGTAAAACCCCTTCAAACATTAAAAAAATGCAAGCATCATACAAGCTAAAACAATAAAAAATCAATGCTTTTAATGAAGGATTGCATGAAAACCATGGCTCTAATACTATTGTAAAACGTGATTTGTAGGTAGTGGAAACATTTGAAAGTTTTATAAAAACACATTTTTATGGATCATTGCAATCACAATACATGAAAAACATATAAAAGAGGTCATGACATAAGACTAGTAATACTTACATAAATGTCGATCTCCTTCAATCTTGTTCATTAGAAAAGTTTTGGTAAACTTTTCTAATCCCCAACATATAGGATCTTTAACTATCCATACAATTAAAGAATCAAATGAGTAATTAAAATTACAAAGATTCATTTCATATACTGATAGAAATGAAAAATAAAAGAGAAAGGTAAAAGAGAAAGTCTTGAATCAAATCCAATGAACTTGCTCTTGAAGAATTGAATCCTTTTACTTATGCCTAATTTGAATTTTCTTGTTCTTTTCTCTAAAAGAATGTGAGGAAGAAGAAGGAGGTAGAGAGATATGTTTCTATAAACTTAAAATTACATTTTAATTAACTTAGGTGGCACTAAGGCTGATTAGATAGCTTACATGTCTTGACACATAAGCTAACTTAATCTAGTCAGCATATGATATGTCTAATACATCCCAAAACCCTAATTAGGCATGTGACTATCACATGACCATCCTCCTTCAGTCAATTCATGCATGTGCAAGTCATGTGCCATATGCACATGCATAATCACATGTATGGCATATGTACTGCACATGCAAACTTGTATCATGTATATCTGAAGTTCTATTCGTCAGAATTACATAACCTTGGTATCAAATCAAAGATATTTTCATGTTTTATCTAATAAACATGAAAAATTCAAGTTAACTCATAACTTGGAAATAATATTTCATATTAAATTGATATCCATTCTCTTTATTTATGATCCTTTAACTTTTATGCGCAACCTTTTAGATCTTGACATATTAGTAAAATATAATAATATTATTAAATCTCATTTAATAATATTATATATAAGTCATGAGTGGTGTCTAGTCACACATCATAAATATCCAAATGTCAAGAGGTCATTAGTTTGACTACAACCCTTTCATATCAAATACCATTGCAATGAACTCCTTTAACCATCCATTATCTCATTTAGGTTTAAGTATCAGTTAATGTCAACTCAATACATAATAAAACATGTTAGATCATGCCCTAAACTTGATGTTTCATGTACAATAATCTTTATTCCCAAAATACACCTATGAACTCATTCACTTCTAAGCATTCCACTCTAGCCATAGATTCTTGAATTAAATATTACTATATACATCATTCAGATAAAACCCCTATATTTAATCCGGGGTGGTGCATCCTTTATTAATATATAAATATCTTCAACTACTTCATATTATACCTAATCTTACAACTATTGTCACATCCTCATTTTTTTTATGTTATTGTTATGGAAATGATATGAAGTTATGATTATGATAATAAGTTTATGAAAAAAAATTGAGTTTAATCTGAAAATAGGATATTGAAAATTTTGTTGCAAACCCCTAAAATTGATGTTAAACGACACTAAAACTTGGATTCTGAGTTATATATAGTGAATTTGATTGAATGGTTTTGACCATTGTGCTTGTATTAACTTAAATTAGATATATGTGAATTTTGAAAATTTTGAATTTTAAATTAAATTATGACATCATAATTAGGTATGTAAGTTATGAATAATTATTTAAAGATTGATAATATATTTATGAAGGTACATAATGATATTAAAATATTAGAAAAGTTAAAGTAGTAATTTTTATGAATGACATCATGATGATGTCATAAATAGAGGTGATGATGTCATAATTAAATTAAGAAAATTATGGAGTAAATAAATTAGTATGATTTAAAGGAGAAGAGATAAAAATAAAGTATTGATTTAGGTATGTGATGAAAGGAATATAATATGATTTAATTAAATATGAGTTAAAGTGATGATGTGGAAGTTGAAATGGATTGATGAGGTGGAAATTAAGATTTAATTAAATAAAATAATTTTTGAATTAAGAAAATGATATATTATGTATTATTAAAAGTTGGAAAGATATTTGAATAAAAAAAATGGGATGTATGGGTAATGGAAAAAGAAGATATGGGTAATTGAAAAAGGTATGGGAAAATGGTGTAGTGGGAAGAGAGAGAGGGTGAATAAAATATTAAAATTATATAAAAATGATGACATGGAAGGGCATATACATGTGCTATACAAAATTTAAGAGGGAAATGGAGCATCATATGTATGTTTGAGGAAAATAAGGAAGGAAATATGTATAAAGGATGTATTTTACTTAAAAGAGTATGTATTGAAGGGGTTTTATTGGATAAATAGGGTGTATGAACCTTAGAATGGTCATGCCCTATTCTTAACATATAGTATTCAAATGG
>CANYBF012402043.1:0-13418 GCA_948192965.1 Dalechampia spathulata | reverse complement strand
AGACGGTATGGTCGTACAAAGGGTGGTACGACCGTACCAAATGTGGTACGCCCGTACCAAAGACAGAATATACTTAGAAAATTGCAAATAACTTAAATTGACTCACACATGTCATACCAATCAAAACCTAGGGTCTAACACATATGAATTAATTTATAAGCATATTTTCCATTTTAGCATGAATTTATATTTATTCAAAATTAATTGATTAAAAAAATCCAAAGATAAACTAAAAGTAATTTTTTTTTTATTAATGATCCAGTAGTTTTATTTAATACTAAATGATTTATGTATGAATAAATCTTTTGAACGTAAATTATTTTATTTTCAAAATCAATTTGAAAACATTTAATTGCAATATACTTTTACAGAAATTTTAGGAATTTTTTTTTAATTAGAGTATAAATTAATTAAATTATTTGTGAGTTATTCAGAGTTTTATTCGATAAAAGTTTATTTAATGAATATATTAAATTTAAATTAGATAATATTTAATTTATTTAAGCTTGTAAGCTAACTCAATAAAAAATTCATGAACTAACTTATTACTTTATTACTTTATGTAAAAATAAATTATTAATAAAAAATCATAAATATTTATGAAATATTATATTTTTATTAATAATTTTTTATTTTTAGATAAAATAATAAATAATTTATTTTATAATTTATATCGTTGATTTAAGGTTCAATAAATTTTATTTACGTTTGTGATATTTTAAAAAATTTAGAAAACTTAGTTAAAACTTGCTGCTATTATAAATGAATTAAACTTTAATAAGATAAAGTTTAACTAAATTAGACTTGTTTATATCATAATTAGTTAGTAATAAAAGACATGTGTTGACACCTTATTGGAGAATTATCAACAAGTTACCCACAAGATGAAGAGATTTTCTACCTTGCATAAAGTAATCCTAAGACAATTGAATATTAAATTCCCATCAAGAAAACCTTTTTAATATATTTATATAATTTTAACCATTAGATTCAAAATTACTAATTCATATTGAATATTTTAATACAAATAATTGCCATGCTTTCTGACCAATAAAATTTGAATGACTACTTTAGTTCTAAATCAATGCATGTGTGCCCAAGAGCTTCAAATTTCATTCATTTATTAGTGGTTTAACTTAATTTCAATTTTAATTATGATAATTCATAAATAATTCATTAAATTAATTAAGATATTAATCTGTTACCATGAAGTAACATGCATTAACGTAATTTACAATGAGAATATAAATTGGGTAATTTCGAAAAGAAATAGAAAGGAAAGAAGAAAGTCGATGATAAAGGAGTAACAGTCATTCTTGGGTTTGCATGTGATATTCTGTTGGCGAAGGTATGGCTGCTACAAGAAGATTGCTTTAAACAAAATTTGGTGGGTATGGAGTTGGCTTTATAGGCTGCTTACAAGGATTCATCATTTCAGCCAAATGCAAAGGATGGCTGTCATTTCATTCCAATCAAACCCATTCGAGGCTACACCCACAAGATCATCCCCCACCATCCCTTTCAACCTAGAAAATTAAAGCTATAATGAACTGCTTTTCAAACGCAGCTCCATTGACTATAAAGTTCATCTCAGCTTTCTTTGCGTGGAATTTAAAGAAAGAGATTCAAAGCAACAAACACAAAATCTTGCACGTGAACCAACACAACAACAGTCTCACTTGCTTTTCTCCTAAAACTTTGACAAACTTATTTCTTTTTTCAGGCAATTATTTATAATTGATTTAATTATTTTTTAATGTTCTTTTTTAGACAGAAAAGTAATATGTGAAATTAGAAAAAACACATTTTTTTTATTTGATAAATGGATATTTAAATTGAAATAAAAGGTGTTTTTTCTTCTTTCTTTTGAAGTGAACTTAACATGGAAGAAAAGGAATACTTGTAAACATTAACCTCTATCTTTTTTATTATTTAATTTAATGATTGATATTTGATTAATATGATTTATCTTATTTATCAAAATGTGAAAAAATTTATATATTTCATTGATTTTTTATATTATTTTTTGAATCGAATATGTCATGGTGAATAAAATCTTTTTTAATTCTAAATTTTTTTTTAATTTATCACATAAAAATATAAAGTCACAAATCATTTTTGTGAGTACTAAAATATATTTGTTACTGTAAAATCATTAACAATTATTGTATAGATAATTATTAATACAATAATAAAATTTAACCAAAACGCTTAACATCTGTTTGAATAGTTATTAATTATTTTAATAATTGATAATTATTTTGATAATAAATCAGTATTATTAATTAAACTTTAAATCTAATTAAAGTATAATTTCAAAAAATTATTGTTTAAGCTCTGAATTATTTTATCGAATAATTTAAAAAATAATATTTTTATTAAATTAATACAATAAATGAAGAAGGTTTAAGACATGGAAGAATGTTGCGGTTTTGGATCTATGTTATAATAATATATTTTGAGGAAGTTTTTATTTTATTTATTTTTTCTCATTAAATTACCTTTCTTTATATTTTTATTTTGTATAATTATATTTTTTAATTAATTAATATTCTTTTAAATAAAAATAAAAATAATTAATTTTTTTTATCATATAAACCCTATAAATCAAAAGATATATTTTGTTAATGATTAGTTTAAAGCTAAATAATAAATATATTGTTATAATATATAGTTTTAAAAATAACGTATTTATTTAAAATTATTTTTCATAAAATCATTTTGAAATTTATTCATGAAAATATAAGATATTTATTAAATTAGTTTTATGTCTATATTAGTAATTAATACATAAACAACTACTATTAAATATAATTTATCAAATATTTAATATCAATAATAGTTAATTATAAAAGATTCTCATATGTATCGAATCTATCATACAGTAATACATTATCACATATCAATTTTTATTAAATATATATCAATATATCATTGATAAATTCATAATCATGATAATTCTCCATGACCATCTTAAACTATTAAGAATAGTCTAAATAATCAATTTTAATCTTTACCATCTTTACAAATCCCCACAGAAGGTGATACTTTTCTTTTTTTATGAACAGTCCATTGTGTCGCCCTTGGTATCCTATTCTCAAAAGAAAAGCCTGCACTGTCCATGGCTGCATACCTGTATAAATAGGCCACCACATGCATTCTTTTTCCTCACATCAAGGAAGACAGAGAAAGAGACTCTTCCAACAAGTTTCACAACACCCACATTGTCAATCTTTGTTTCTTTTGAGTGAGAATGGAAATGGTGAATAGGATGGTGAAGGAAAAGCCAATAGTTATATTCAGCAAGAGCTCTTGCTGTATGAGCTATAGCATAAAGTCACTGATACGTGGATTTGGAGCAAATCCAACAGTTTACGAGCTCGACAGGATCCCAAATGGACAGCAAATTGAGAGGACATTGATGCAATTGGGTTGTCAACCAAGTGTACCTTCTGTCTTCATAGGCCAAAAGTTGGTTGGTGGGGAAAGACAGGTCATGAGTCTTCATGTCCAGAACCAGCTTATTCCATTGCTTATTGACGCTGGGGCTATATGGATTTAGACCCAAGTATCTTGCTCTCACCAGATGCCACAACAAGGCTTCGATTAATTAACTTCTCTTTTCCTGCTTCCCCTCTTTGCCATATGTGCTTTTTCTTTGTGTTTGGTGTCTTTTTTAGAGAGCCCAGAATACAAAGGATGGATTAGAAAACAACTTTTCCTTGTTGGTAGCACCAAATGATATTAATAAGTAGTCTCTGTTTCGTTCAAGACTTCCGATGATCATACCGAGATCAGTATCATCAATCAGCCATCGTCAGGCTTCAGCAAAAACGGCCGAAGGCATTCAGCCCAACCCCATCAAAATTCCACCACACATAAGCGTAGAGTTGAGAAGATACTAACATTAACATATTGACAATCTCAACTTTCATTTAAATATCAAAGCAACATCCTTGTAATCTAGGGACCAATGCCAGTCACTCAAAAATACGTATCATCTATTCATTTTGCAAGTCTATCCTGCCACTGTGTCGAGTTTTCATAACCTTGCCATGAATGCCCATTAAACTTTGCATGTCACAATCATCTAAACCAACCAAGCTGGTTTCATTTTTCCAAGAAATTCATTTCATGAGCAAATATTAATTCTTGTAGATAATTGCAATATCAAGATTTTAAATTCTGTTTAAATCCGACCTTTGTAGATTTACAAATGAATTGTACAGAATCAAACACTAGAAAAATTCAAAGACAAGAATCTAAACCAATTTGGTGTTTTCAGTCCAGTTAAAACTTTATTTCAAGGATAAAATTATCAGAGCTGCAACAAAGCATCAGAACAAACGAATTTGGGGGACAAAGAAACGAACAAGACGGTCTATGCCAATCCTAGAGGAGCAGTCGCAACAAAAGGTCTGCAGAAAAGTGTTAATTTTTCATCTGTGAATGAAATCTTTCAGAGTGTTATTTTTACTTAGCTCTATATTAGCATTTCTTCGCCAGGCAATGACAGCTCTCTGAACCGTAACCGTAGCGTTGCGTATCTCCTCATCGGAGAATTTGTGCTCCACTATTCCTAGCGGTCCTGGCTGCAATACCTTTACCACCGTTTCCACTTCTCCTTCCAGCTGCCTATTACGATTCCGACAACAAAAGAACATGAATCCCTAGATATTGAGTAGGAAAATTTGAAAGCACCTAATTGTCAAGAAAAAGGTTATTGTACCTGAAAATTCTTGAAAACGGCAGCCAGCTGCCAAGAGCTGGAAGCGATATGCGCATCTCTCTTTTATGCTATCCCCGGTTGTACGTTGCGGTGGCGCTTCCAAGGCTTGCGGCGATATGAATTTCCCTTCAGAAATAGCTGCACCTAGTTAAAAAAAAAACTAACAGACAACACCGAGTACAACCGTAAAAACAATTGGGATTTTAGATCCATACGACGTCGTTTTAGAGTTTACAACACCTGTCCAACCTCCACTGATTCGGACCCGAGTTTGAGGCTTCTTATACCAGCTGATGTCTACCTAACTTTCAAAAGAAAATTCGAATAGTGGCGGTTTGCAACTCCGAACTACAATATTTAATCAGTTTAATATAACTATAATCAGATGTTTCATAGCTAAACTCCCTTTGTATCAGTTTCTTGAAAACTACAGGATTCGCCCCAAAGCTACCGCCGCCGCCGCCAAGGGTGTTGCCATGAATGCCGCGGAAGAACCTTTGATCGGATCGAAGATGGGTGGTGGTAGAAAATGGACTGGGGAGAAGTCTGTGGAACCTTGCGTTTTGGGTTAATTCTGGAATCGGGTATTTGCTGATGCTGGCTGTCATGTCGTTTAATGGAGACGTGTTTTTGGCTATTGTTGCAGGATTGGCTATTGGGCATTTCTTGTTTAGAAGTGAAGATGAGAATTTGACGACTATTACTGATAACCCATGTGCTTGCGCTTAGAAACAATTGGATTGGGTTCCGTTTTGTTTGTGTTGTGTCGTATGTTTCTACGTTGTTCCTCGTCAAAATATCTAATCTTTATCAGAAATTTATAGTAAAAAAAAAAACTCCCATTTGAATGAATGTCTGTCTTTGATGGGTTTGATTGTTTCCTGAATTTTTTTTTAAAATAACAATAATAGCAATCACAGATCTTAACAGTTGTTCATAATCATTATAGGAAATCAAATGCAAGCACAGAGGAAAGATGCCTATACCTGGATTATCTTGTCCTATGTTTGTTGCTTTATGTCACAGAGGTGTTGTAGATCGTCGTTTGAAGGAGGAGAGAGGGAGATCAGTAATAGATTGGTGAATTACCCTAATTATTTTGGGAGATCAGTAATAGGGGCGGGCATGGCGGTAGATGAGCCTACGGAGAGACTAAAAGAGAGGTACCGGCTTGTAATGATCCAGCGCACAACGAGAGCATTCTTGCTGCTCTGACAAGGCAGCACAGTCGCCAAAACTCTTAGGTAACTGATTTTCATGGATTTTGTGCATGAGAACCCAATTAATTTGGGCCACAACCTTTTTACGATTGCCATGAATTTCTCTGGCTGTTTACTGACGATCCGGCAGAGGTCCACTAGCCTCGTTTAACCATCCCAATTCACCTCATGGACATTTAAACCTCCTACATTGCTTCTACGTCAGGTCACAGGCCCTCATTACTTGACCACCCCAACCCTCCGAGTTGAGCTTATAGAATCAGTTCAATAACCCACTTCCCCCATTTGGGATCAACGCCATTCCTCCCCCACAAACTGAAAGTCGTTTCTTCGGTGAATGCCAGTTCCCACGATAAACGTCCATCGTAATTTGCCTTTGAAAATAAGGTACATGCATGCCAAGCTCCAGGCAATGGAGTGATTATGTGGTTGATTATGTTAGAATTCAATCATGGCATGCATGTGTTTTCCTGATTAATTGACTGATGGTCAATAAATTCATGTTTTCCGTGCTAAATTACTTCGAATGAAAGATAATCAATCGTCAATCAATAAATTATATTAGAATCAGGCTTTGTTAGTCAATTGACCGGACTTGATGCAAGCCCTGTTTCGTAAATTCATACACTAAATGAACTCATCCCATGTTATTACACAACCGGCAAATTATAATACCTGTAGCATTATGTATCATTATTACTGTTTTGAGATTTAAAAAAAACATTTTCAAATATTTTTTAAATTAATTAGTCAATCTTTTTTTCAAGACTATCATTTTTTTTTAAAAAAAAAAGAAGAATATGAAATATATCATGAGGCTAATTGCTCGTAATCATGGTTTACCGAGGGGGTATTTTACTCAACTTAGTATTAAAACTAATAATCTTTATACATGATCATTGGTTACTAATTTAATGATTCCATGAACTAATCTTTGATGAAAGGTGTGTCAGCTGTAAGGTGTGCGGCGCCCGTAAATCTTTTTTTTTTTTGTTAAACGGTAAATATATTAACCAAAGTGACCGTACAGTTTTAGGAGGGACATACCCCAACACTGTTAAAATTACATCTCAAGATACAAAACCAAAAATCAATGAGGATCTCACTCGGCCCCCAACTCTATACCAGTATTCGAGTATAGCCTAAACAAAATTCTATACGCATCCACCTGGATTTTAGTGACTATATCCTTACAAGAGTATTTTATCTTATCAAAGACCAATTCATTGCGACATTTCCATATACACTGTATGGTAGTTACGAAAGCAAGCCTGAGAGCTTTCATCTTCATACGTTGTCCTCTATGCTCATGGAATAAAACCCTCACTGCTCGGCCAAGAGTGGAAAATTCACCACGTAACCCAAGTTAGTGGCGAATACCTCTCCAAATAGACTGCACCTCGACACATGAGAAAAACAAATGTTCAACATCTTCAAGGCACCAATGACAAAAAAAAAACATGTCTTATCCATGCTAAGAAATTCCAAATGGAGCAGAGTAGGAAGCCTGTTGCGAAAAGCTAGCCATGCTATAAAAGAAAACTTAGGGGGAATAAATTTGGCCCAGATTATTCTCGTCCACGACCGCTTCTCACTTGTAGACCGTAGCTCCTCATAAATGGCTCCTGCTTTAATTTTCCCTTCCACCAAGGTTCTTCCCAGCACCTCAATTACACGATTTATGCCACCCCATTTCTGATTCAGCTCGTCTCTAATTGTAGCCAGTTTTTTAATCAACTGTGAATCCCTTTTGTGTGGCTGGAATGTCCAAATACTGCGCCCCTTTAGGTAGAAACCATGCATCCATTTGACCCACATCGACGACTTGTCTTGGTGAATATCCCAAATAACCTTAGACAAGAGGGCTAAGTTCCAAGTCATTAAGTCTTTCAGACCTAGACCCCCTTCCATCTTCGGTAAACACATGTCTAACCACACCACTGTAGCAATTTTTGACCCCCATAAAAAATGCCTACACATAGATGTAATTCTATCCAAGATAGATACTTGTATAAGCAGCATTTGCAGCCAAAAAGCGAGAACACCAAAATAACAGTTTTAATCAAAACCAGGCGGCCAGCGTAGGACAACGATTTTGAATCCCATGAAGAAAAATACTTACTGATCATCATTAACAACCCATGCATCTCGCTAGCTTTGAGGGACTGAGGGGATAAGGGGATGCCCAAATAGAGCACCGGGAATTGCCCCAGCCATAAGTGCGTCGTTTCAAGAATCAGTTCCATCTCACGGGAGTCAACCCCAGCAAGGAAAATCGAAGATTTAGAGGGGCTGATCCCCAACCCAGATACCCCCTCAAACTCAAACAGGGTGGCCTGTAGGATATTCACCATGTCACGCCCAGCCCATACCTGGAGTAACATGCTCCCGTAGCATACACAACGACCTCCCATATGGAAAACCGCTGTATATACTACAAGGGATACCTGTACAAGTATAAAACAACGTCGTATGGGGACAACAAATAGTATGTCGGTGAAATCAACAAGCAGAGCCAATCTTAACCCTGGATAACCACATACATTCAATTGAATGGACATGTCAATAACAAAAGTATATTCATTAATATACAAAGGTTCTGGTTACATTATCCATACAATTCACCACTATACTACAAATCTACGACTGCCTCTCTGAAATATACAAGCTACAATACAAGGCTACCAAAAAGAACGTATGCTCGGATGCTCTAGACCACCTCGAGATAGGGATTTCAGTTGAATCCACCTCTCCGCTGACACTGGTAGTCACTGCTCTGGGCCTTCCACAGTAGGCTCGGAACCTGCGTTCATCAATTGATAAACGCTGAGTCGAAGACTCAGTGGTACTAGCTATCATACACGCATATAACATAAACAAGCATGTCAAATAGCAGGCATTACGTTGCAAGGTTATGTTGCCCCGTTTCCTCTTTCTGTTCTGTACTCTCTTCCCTTTTTCCTTTTACCCTTATTGTGCACAATATATTCCTATGTTGGATCCCTATGTACCGGTACTCAACTCCCGAAGAAGGACAACTGTAATCTTGGCCCGTAGGCCCCTTTTGTTATGCCTATGTCTCGAGACTCAACTCCCGAAGGAGGAAATATACGATTCCATTATGGAATCCTGTGATATATGATCCAGTATGTCTTTCCTCATTTTCTCTCGCTCTACTCAGGCATTCATGATCCCAAATGTCATGAATATGCTAACATGCGAGAGTACCGTATATAACTCGAGTAAAAATCATGTAATTTAACAAATCAAAGCTCATAGCATAAAAGAATAAGCAAATACGGTAATTCAATCCCCAATCATCCATCATTAAGCCTCAATTGGCTTAACACAATAAAAGAAGCAAAGAACAAACTGTAATAAATCAACACGAACTAGCACTAACCTGGTAGAAGTAAAGCTGCTAGTGACTAATCACTCCTTTAAGCTTCTAGCTGTGCAAAACCAACTCTGCTACGCTTCATTCCCTGAGGAAAAATAAGCACTAGGGGTTTTGGGATGTTTAGGAACGGTTTGGGAGAAAGAAACTGAAGATAAGTCAAAGAAAAGTCTAAGTTTATCCTTTTAAAAATGGTGTTTTAAGTCACGTACGACCGTACCAAATACCTGTATGCCCGTACCAACCTAAAAACCCTGATGTATGGATTTTCCTGCGAGTTGTCGTACGCCTGTACCATATTTGGTACGCGCGTACGACCCTAAAGTTCCTGACAAACCCAATTTCCTGCGAGCAACGGTACGGCCGTACACCCTCTTGGTATGCCCGTACCGACTCCAGGACCTCAATACCTCCTATTCCTCATGCTTGGTACGCCCATACGGATATCCGTACGCCCGTACCGCATGTCTAAAATCAGGATATGCCTCAAACGAAGCCTCCAACTCGCCCCGAACCTGCTAAAACACTCCAAACCCAACTAAAACACATTAAACTCATTGTCCCTCATCCAACCGAGAAGTCACGCTTCCCAATAAGACAACAGTGTCACATAATTCAATTACAAATACAAGCATACAGATATACATACATGTATACACATCACCAATGTATAACAAAACTCATACGCATACAGACCTCTACCCGTATACTAGTGTACAAACTACTAGGGTCTCAACTACGGGTGTAACACACCAAATCTCCATCTCCTCTCGAAAATAACAAAAGGTCATCAGTAAAGAGGATATGGGAAATGCGCCTCCCATTGCACATCGGGTGGAATTTGAAATCACTACACCTGGTCTGCCTGCTCAATAATCGGGAGAGATATTCCATACAAACAATAAACAAATAGGTAGACATAGGATCCCCTTATCTAAGACCCCGCTGCCCTTTAAAAAATCCACAAGTGGAGCCATTAATCGCCACTGAGAAAGAAACTAATGACACACATTCCATCACCCAACCAACGAATATTCTCGGCATACCAATACCTTCTAGAGCTGACCTCAAAAATGCCCAGGAGACTGAATCGTAAGCTTTTCTAATGTCAACATTCAGCATACAACGAGGGGAAATCCTCCTTCTTGAATAACCCCTAATCAGCTCCTGCACTAGAAATATGTTGTCACTCATGCCCTTTCCCTCTACAAAGGCAGCTTGAGCTTTATTGATACATCTGCCCAGGACGCGAGAGAGCCTGTTAGCTAGAATCTTACCCATAATCTTATAAGTAACATTGGCACACGCTATAGGCCGAAAATCAGCAGCAATCCTATTATGCTCCTTTTTTGGCAAAAGGCAAATCAATGTGTGATTAATCTATTTAAGCAATTTCCCTGAATTAAAAAATTCCAGCATAGCCTCAACCACCAACTTTCCCACCGTATGCCATTGACTTTTAAAGAAACCTGCAGTAAAACTATCAGGGCCGGGGGCTTTATCATTTCCCACCGCAAACAACACCTCCTTCACTTCAGCACTAGAGACCGATCTAATAAGAACTTGTTGATCCTCCTCCGATAACCTAGGACCTTCATTCCACACCTCGGGATCCATACTAGCAACAGGTTTATACGTCCCAATCAAATCTACATAAAATCCCACCAAATTACTAGCAACTTCCTCTGGAGAATCTGTACGAGAACCATCCCCTTTTATCAAGTAAGGTATACTATTACACACATCCTGCTTCTTAACCACCGAATGAAAGAACTTCATTGAATGGTCTCCTTCAATTAAATGAACACCTTTGGCCTTCTGTTTATAGAACAAGTACTCTGCTTCTTCAAGGAAAGAAGCCTTCTTACGAGCCTCTTTAACTCGAACCAATATCTCCTCATTACACGGGTCATGAAGCAGGTACTCGTTCATCCTTTTAAACTCAGCAGATGTAGCTCTCGCTTTCTCCATTAGGTTCCCAAATCCATTCTTATTGAGATCTTTAAGTGGACCCTTCAGCCTCTAAAGTTTCTTACACAATTGAAACTGCTTGGACCCAATTATTATACTTTTCCACGTACTAGCGACCACACCAGGGAAATCTGGGTGTGTAACCCACATATTAAAGAACTTAAAGGATTTAGACCCCCTGTTAACCCTACCACCAAGCCTCATAACTACTGGAGAGTGATCAGATGGGGTGTCGCAATGTTGGAAATAATTTGTAAAAAAAAAGTAATAATCAGCTGAGATACGCAGTTTATACGCGTACCCTCTGCTTTTATAGGCAGAGGGTTTAAGGTAGAAAGGCATCCCACAAACAAATCCTACGAGAGAAAATAGGAGAGAAAGAAAGAAAAGTTTGAGAGTTTTATTTATTTATTTTGTAACTCCAAATTATTTTCTTTTTAATAAAATTCTTCAATCTTTTATCTGTGATTTTTACCCTAATTTGTTTAGGGATTTTTCACATAAATCTATGTGTTATATCTTTTATTTTCTCAAATTTTAGTTGTGATTCTACTTTATCCAATCAGTATTCTCAACAAGTGGTATCAGAGCTTTGGTTCTTGTTGGAGGAATTTTTTGAAAAGGAGTACGCTAAAAAGAAGGAAAAATTACGAGGAATTTTTCGATGTGATCCGTTCGAAAAACAAACGTAAAAAGTTGAATTTCATGAATAGTAAAAATAGTAGTTTTGAAAGGTGATGACACTGTAGCAGCACTGTAGCAATGGATTTGGGGTCAAGGCACTGTTCATTACTATAGCAGACACTGTAGCAGAGGTACTGTAGCAAAACACTATAGCGGTTATTGTAACAGAGTGCTGTAATGGCACTGTAGCAGGGTTATTGTAGCAAAATACTATTCACGATAATGTTTTGTGCGTATATACCTATTTATCGTATGCTCTGTGGTTGCCATTAAATTGGATCCTCTACATCAAAAAATAAGTTAGATTATATCGCAGGCAGTGAAATTGTGATAAAAGCAATGGCGACGAAATTTACGATCGAGAAGTTCAACGGGAGAAATTTCTCACTGTGGAAACTAAAGATAAAGGCTATCTTGAGGAAAGATGGTTGTCTGGCGGCAATCAGTGAAAGGCCGCAGGATTACACAGATGATATTAAATGGAATGAGATGGATGGGAATGCTATAACAAACCTACATCTGGCACTTGCAAATGGGATATTGTCTAGTATAGAAGAAAAGAAAACGGTAAAGGAGATATGAGATCACTTAATCAGATTGTACGAGGCTAAGTCATTGCACAACAAAATTTTCCTTAAAAGGAATCTGTACACCCTGAGAATGGCAGAATCTACTTCAGTGACGGAGCATCTTAATGTCTTGAATACGCTATTTTCTCAGCTCACATCATTAGACTATAAAATAGAGTATTAAGAACGTGCGAAACTTCTACTTCAAAGTTTACCAGATTCATATGATCAGCTCATCATTAATTTGACAAATAATATTCTTTCCGATTCTCTGGTCTTTGATGATATAGCAGCAGCTATTCTTGAAGAAGAAAATTGACAAAAGAATAAGGAAGACAAACAGACAGTTTCACAACAAGTGGAAGCCTTGACAGTGATGAGAGGGAGATCAACAGAACGTGGCTCAAGTGGGAGTCAAAATCATGGTAGGTCAAAGTCCAGGAGTAAGAAGAATTTTAAATGCTACCATTGTGGTAAGAAGGGTCACACCCCCGACCCAAACCTCAAGGGATGCGACAAGCTCCCGTAGCATAACCGTCGCCCGCCCGTCTCAGGCAAACAACGACTATACCACAAGGGAAGCTGACTGCTAATGCTCGTATAAGAAATCCAAAACAACATAAATATAATATAAATACAAACCAAAACAAAACCCTGGATATTAATACAAGGATTCTTATACATAGTACATTTCGTATACTGCCAATTTCTACTACAAAAGAGTCTATGCACAAATATACAAAACACTAGGAGTCCGTCCCGAAGTCCAAGACACGAACCAGCTGCTGTACCTCTAGCCCCGGTGCTCGCCCTCTGAACTCGGACCTACGATCATCAAATGACAATCG
>CANYBF012400863.1:0-16149 GCA_948192965.1 Dalechampia spathulata | reverse complement strand
CCTAATAATTGTTGGATTTTGACTCTTGGTTCGTACTTTTAAATGGTATTGGACTAGTCAATTAAATCCCAAAAATTCATTTGCTACTAATGAATTTATTTGTTTATTTTGCATATTAATCCATTTGCATTTTGGATCATGCAACTTGAGGGAGAAAAGGAGTATTACTTAATACCCGGGAGTTAATGTATGTGAGGAATATTTGTAATAGGATAGGATTTATTATTCGGTCTGTAATAATCCCCCTATTTCCTATCTGTATCCCCTAATTTCCTTGATCCCTTTCCCTGCCTTTTATTATTTTTATTCATGGATGATTTATATTTGCTTAAATATTTATGTCATTCATGCCACATGCCATGTCACATGACACATGCACACATTACTATGCATGCCATGCATATACTGTATGTCATACCATACTGTATTTCGTATGCATATACATATAAATACACAAACACGCCAATACGCATTCCAATACGCCTTATCATGCACATATGCCTTACCATGCATACATGTATATGCCATTATGCCATAATGCTATGTCACGTCGTATGCCATTACATATATCATACCATATGCCATGCATATACTATGTTGAATACACATTCACATACGCACTACTGTTCCATGCCATACATATGCCATGTCATTCATCATCTCATATGCCACGCATACGGTATGTCATTCACTTCACATGCTATACATATAGTAATTCATCCATTTCACATGCCATGCATATGGTATGCCATACAACACCATGTTATAATTTAACATTTTACATATCATGCCACAATACACAAGCACATTCTATTACACATGTCATGCATATGCCATGTCACGCATCACTTCACATGCCATGCATTTGGTATGTCTTACACCTAACATGTCATACATATGCCATGTATTATACCATCATACATATCATGCATATGATATTTCGGACATACACCATGCATATGGTATGCTACTCGTTATGCCATGACATCCATCATTTTTATATATCGTGCATATAATATGTTATTCATGCATACGTATTACATACGCCTTACATACGCCATATGTCCAACGCTAAAATGAATCTCAAAACGTTAACGCATAATGTAATACGCTATTTGCCACGATATGTGCTTACATATTATGTTGCCATATCATGCATATGATATGTCATTCATACTCATATGACATGCATATGCCATGTTACTTTTATCGCTATATCACATGACATGCATATGTCATGCCATCTAAATCCCATATAGCTTTATATGTCATTTTACGTGCAACCTTGCAACGCCTATTCACATGACGCTCTATGTGCTTACAATTACGCTTGCATGCTTGCCTGCTTAGGATAATTAATTCCAACTAAAATGGTAAAATCGATTTTAGAAACTCATAGAATAGATCTCTACCACCCGAACCCAATCTTTGAAGGGTTTAACTAGCACTCATGCTATGGGTCGGTTGGACCAATTCAGAACCATCCGGTGGCGACTCCCTTACGACTCTTTCAAGTCCGTATCATTCCCTAAGGGAACCCCTTAGGAAGACTACACTTTCGCTCCAAGTGCGGTCCCCGGTCCATGACTTTCGAAAGCCTCGCTCTGGGCCCCGGCAGAAACCGGCGCTCATAATATCATGAACATTAAGCATTCAATATAAACATGACATAGTATGACATGGTGAAATAAGGAAAAAAAAATATATGATGTGATATAAAAAAAAGGCTAAGTGATTATACTCGGCATAATGATATAAATTCCTATGGGAATAAAATAATATGATATCATGAAATGAAATAAACCAAATTGAAAGGTAAGATGTTAAATGAGCTCATATGTAAAGAATCAAAGTTATGATATAATGAAAGACCTAGTAAATGCGCATTTAAATGAAATGATGGATCAATGAATAAGAGGGAGAATGCATAGCATAAATGCATTCTCATATATATGCGTTGTTCATAATTCATGACATACGACATAATATGATGTGAATTCATGATATAATTAAATGATATATCAACTTCATTTGAATATTTATTATGATTGGAATTTCATCATACTTTAAGATAGTCATGTTAAATGATTTATACATATATGTCATAGTATACGAATGAAATATACATACTGTTTGAAGTGTATGACATAATGTTTACTTGGCATCAACACGTCATGAAATATAAATGCTTTAAGTATTACATGCTATAACTAGCACCACTGAGCTTATACTAAGCGTTTGTCAATTGATAAACGTAGGACCAAGCAAAGACGCAGAACCAAAACGTCAGTAAAGCAACTCGACATATCAATAGTTTGTTGGTAAATGGTTTAAGTTTCCTTCAGACTTCTATCTTTATAAATTATCATGCAATGACTTAAATAAAGTACTCTGGCAGTATACAAAGTAAGTTTGGCAAAACTTAAGATATGTAAAATATTAATGTGTGAATATTATAACTCTGATGATGTGATGGCATAATTAAGATGTTATAATATAATTTGGGATAATAAATGTTTTGGATTAATATGAGTTTACATGCAAGTTATTTATATAAAAAAAATTTAAGAAATGTTTGGATTCCTTTATAGGATAATTATTGACTTCCTTGGTTAGGGAGTTAATAATCATTCTACGGGAGCATATTACGCAGCTAAAAGATATGACAAAGTATGTCTCTAGAAGATGTGAAAAACTTGGTAACTAATGCACATGCTTTTCAACAGGATGTTCACCAATTCCAGTAAAATGTAACTCAAAACCAACAAAATGTGGAGACCAGAATGAGTAATATAGAGAGCCAAGTGTCTCAGATAGCTACAATTTTGAGTAGAATTGAATCTCAAGGAAAACTTCCATCGCAAGTAAAAGTTAACCCTAAAGAAAGTGTCAATGCCATGGCATTGAGGAGTGGCCAAACCTTTCTTGATATTGCTAAAAAAAAGGCAAAACCCCATGAAGAGAAAGAGCTGGAAATTAGAAGTAGTAAAGAAGAGAAGTGTGAACAAGATGAAAAAGCCAAAGACCATGAGAAAGTAATCCAGCCTATAATTAATCATTACCCTTTTCTTGAACAATTAGAAAAAACCAAACAAGAAAGGGAATAGAATAAGATTTTAGAGACATTTTACAAGGTACAAGTTAATATTCCATTACTAAAGGCCATAAGATAGGTACCAAGGTATGCTAAATTCTCAAGGACTTGTGTACGAACAAAAGAAAATTAATTAGCTTCCAATAGGTAAGTATGAGTGAAACTATTTTGGCAGTAATTCAGAGAAAAGTACAACCAAAATGCAAAGAGAAGGGAGTTTTCACAATCCTTATTATGATCGATGATATGGGCATAAGACACGCTATATGTGATTTAGGAGCCTCGATTAGCATTATACTCGTAAAAGTGTATGAATCTTTGAACATAGGTCCATTAAAAGAAACTAGTGTTATAATACAATTGGCAAACAGGTCAATCATATATGCAATTGGAGTTTTAGAGGATATGCTTGTGAAAGTTAATGAATTAATTTTTCCTATAAATTTTTATGTCATGCAGATGGATAACAAAACTTCCCCAAAGTCATTCAATCTTTTATTAGTAAGACCCTTCCTGACGACCACTCAAATAAAGATTAATGTCCATGAAAGGACATTGACCATGGAATTTGATGGAGAGGTGATAAAATTCAACATGTATGATGCCATGAAGTACCCTCCATAAGTCTTCAATGTTTGTGCTTTGGACATCATAATGCTGAAAATCATAATAAGATGCTAGTTTTGAAAGATGAAGTGATGCAAGCCATTGACGAATTGAATAAAGAGCTTAAGATTGAACAGAATTTTAATTTGATTAATTCTTATACTAAACTTATTTTGTTTGACCTTGCAGATACCCGAATTAGAGCTTAAGCAACTACCGAGTCATTTGAAGTATGCTTTCCTTAGGAAAGGAGAGATACTATTTATGATTATCTTCAATGAATTGAGTGAAGAAGAAGAGAACACCTTGGTTGAAGTTCTTAAAAAATTCAAGGAAGCAATCAGCTAGACTATAGCCAACATTAAAGGCATAAGCCTATCCACATACATGCACTTGATTTTATTAAAACCTAATAAAAAGTCGGTTAGAAGGACCTAACATAGACTAAATCTAGCCATAATGGAGGTAGTGACAAAGGAGATCCTAAGGCTGTAAGATGTAGGCATGATATATCTAATTTCTGATAGCCAATGGGTCAGCCCAGTGTATGTTATGCCCAAAAAGATAGGCATAATGGTAGTCCGTAATGAGGAAGGAGAAATGTTACCCATTCGTATCCAAAACGGGTGAAAGATTTGTATTGATTATAGGAAGTTAAATTCTATAACTCATAAGGATGATTTTCCTTTACCATTTATTGACCAAATGTTGTAATGTTTAGCAAGATGGACTCACTAATGTTGCCGCGATGGTTATATAGGATTTTACCAAATACCCATTGCCCTCAAAGACCAAGAAAAGACAACCTTCATATGTCCATTTTAAACCTTTGTATTCAACATGATGTCATTCAGGCTGTGTAATACGCCCGCAACCTTCCAACGCTGCATGGTAAGCATTTTTTCTAATTTTATGGAAAACATTATTGAAGTGTTCATGGACGATTTTATGGTTTACAATAATTCATTTTATGAATGTTTGGATAATTTAACTAGAGTTTTATAGTGTTACATTGAGAAAAACATAGTCCTCAATTATGAGAAATGCCATTTTATGGTTGAGCAAGGTTTAATATTAGGCCATATGGTTTCAAAGAGAGGCATTGAAGTTGATCGGGCTAAAATTGACATAATTAAATCTTTGCTTTACCCCGAAATTGTATGGGAGATTCATTCCTTTCTTGGGCATGTACGCTTTTACAAAAGGTTCATGAATGACTTCTCAAGAGTAGTGTAACCCTTATGAAAATTATTGCAAAAAAGATGCTGAATTCAATTTTGATGAATTATGCAAGAAGGCTTTTGATCGATTGAAAGAGGCACTCATTTCAGCGCCCATTATGCACCTGCCCAATTAGAATTTACCATTCAAGATCATGTACGACATGAGTAACTTTACGGTTAGGGCTATGTTTGGGCAACAAAATGGGAAGGATCCTCATATGATCAGCTATACCTCTAAAATGCTAGATGATGCCCAGTTTAATTATTTCACTACAGAAAAAGAATTTTATATTGTGGTGTTTACATTAGAGAAATTTCAGTCATATTTATTGGGAATTAAAGTAGTTATTTTTTTGATCACGCAGCTTTAAAATATTTATTGAAAAAGAAAGAGGTGAAACCATGCTTGATCCGATGGATACTTCTACTTTAGGAATTTGACATAGAGCTAAGAGATAAAAAAAGGATGTGAGAATTTAGTTGCGAATAACGTAAGCAGATTACTCAACATTGAATCTAATAATTTCTTTAATGAATTCCTTAATGAAATTACTTTGAGCGTAATTGTAAAATCACCCTAGTATAATGACATTGTTAATTTTTTATATTCCAAGAGATTCCAATGAACTTGCAAGGCATAAGAAGGATAGAATTAGGAACACGGTAAAGCATTATGTTTACGATAATCCATACTTATGGAAACATTGTGCTGACCAGGTTATTTGAAGGTGCATTCTTGATATTGAGATCTAATCTGTTTCACACTTCTTCCACAATCATGCTTGTGGAGGTCATTTTGGACCTAAGAAGATAGCTATGAAGATCCTAGAATATGGGCTATATTGGCCTATCTTGCATTGTGATGCCTATATATTTTGTAAACACTATGTAGAATGCAAGAAATCTAGAAGTTTGGGAAGAAGACACGAGATGCCCCAAAAAGGAATCATTGTTGGCAAGATTTTTGACGTATGGGGTATGGACTTTATGGGACCTTTCCCACCTTCATTTGAGAACTTATACATTTTGGTATTAGTAGACTATGTATCAAAATGAGTTAAAGCTAAGGCCATAAGATTGAATGATGCTAAAACCATGGTAAGCTTTATTAAATCCAATGTGTTTAATAGGTTTGGAGTTCCAAAAGCATTCATAAAGATCAAAGGACTCACTTTTGCAACAAAGAAGTAGCTGCCTTATTTTGAAAGTATGGTGTAATTCATCATATGACCATAGTATATCATCCACAAGGGAATGGGCAGGCTAAAGTTACATATTGAGAGATCAAGTCCATTCTTAAAAAGACAATCAACCCTAACAGGAGAGATTGCAGCAAGCATCTGGATGATGCCTTGTGGGCATACAGGATGACATATAAGAGTCCGTTAAGAATGTCACCCTTTCAACTTGTGTATGGAAAACCATGTCATATGCCTATAAAGCTTAAACATCGTATGTATTGGGTAGTGAAGTAGTCTAACATGTCTATGGATGAAGCAGGAGTTCATAGGAAACTACAATTGCAAGAATTAAAAGAGATGCATACTAATGCTTATGACCATACAAGAACCTACAAGAACAGGGCACAGAAGCTTCATGACATGAGAATTTGGCATAAAGAATTTCATGTAGAACATAAGGTGTTGCTCTATAATTCTAGACTGAATTTATTTCTGGGGAAGTTGAGAACAAAATGGATAGGACCTTTCATGGTTTAAAAGATTTTTTCCCATGGTTGCATTGAAATTTGGAGCATAGATGTGAAGAAGTTGTTTAAAGTTAATGGCCACTACCTCAAGCTATTCTATGAGGGATTTGACACTCGTTCGATATGTGAAATCATGTTGATATTACCTATGGTTGAGTAAAACAAATAGAAAGTCGATCTAGGACTTTTAAAACTAGAACTAGAACTTTCTTTTTATTTTTCATTTTTCAATTATGATACGCGTTATGCCCATAAGGCATCTTGCAAGCTTTTATTTTTTTCCTTAAGTTAAAATGAGTTTTTACCTTTTAATTTGTTTCAGTCATACTGATTTATTTGATAGGTTAAAATTGGAATCATAGATTTTACTCTACACATAAAAATTGACTTTAAGCCAAAATAGGAAGCTTAAGAGTTTTAAAGCATTAAGGATTTTACCTTATTTAAAACTCTTCCTTTTTATTTCATCATGTAGGGTCACCAGTCATGGATTCTACCAAAGACAGTTGATGATGGTATGGATAAATTAGCTAATAAGCTTATTAATATCATGATCATTGAATCTAAAGGGAATCTAGAGAACGAGGGAGATAAGGAGTCCAGCATCCATGGACATCAAGAGTCGGCTAGGTTTGAAGAATTAGAATTAGCAAAAGAGCCTGAGATAAAAGCTAAGGGTGAAATTGGTGTGGAGGCTGATAATCGAACAGAGGCAAGTTTGGATGATATTGTGCCTTGAGAGTGAGATCAAAGAAGCTAAGAGGTACCTTACCACCACTTCTATCTAAATTGAATGGGCATTTAAAGTTTTACGAGGAGGAAAGGTAAATGTTTGCTAAAGTGGTCAATCTCCGCATGGTACAAGGTAAAACTTTTAGACCCATCTGCTGTTGAAAAATTGAAGATGTCTATTTTTTATTACATTAAAGGGACAACGTGGGAATGATATTTTTGAATCACCTACCCAGTGTATTATGAGCTTGTGTATGAGTTTTACAGTACTTACATATTAGACAAGGAAAAGCTAGTTGGTTTAAAAAACCCAAAGATGATCCAATTTTGATTGATGGGCAAATCCCTCTCCTTTTCTATTGATGAATTCAACCTGACTATGGGCTGAATTGATGACATTACTAATGAATATATGGAGGGGTATTGTGACTTACCTAAGTGATTGAACACAGAAGCGTTATGGGCACAATACATGGTAGTGTTAACCAAGAAATATGACCTTGCTTATGCGAAGGATTTGTACCTCCTCGACAGTTCCCTGACTTATTTGCACCAATTGATTATCTTGGGATAGTCATTAGAGTTGAGTTATTTTTACTTCATTGCATTGTGGAGAGGAAGCCGGTTAATATATGATGCTTTATTGATGCATAGTTTTGAGTTACAGTTGTTGGATTTGGGTGATTGATCATGGGACATCTTGTGACTCATTTAGCTATTCAGCTTAAGGTTTTTGATCCTGCCAACCACAACTTGTATAATGTAGTTGATTTTCAACCCTTGGATGTGTTCATCTTAGGTGAGATGTATCTCTTGTGCAAAAAGGATGAAGCACCTAGCTTTAAGTTCTATGGACCCGGGCCAATTGTGCCTAATAAAGAGAGAGTATTCCAAAGGGGAAAGACTATAACAGGAGCTTCTCCTGTGCCCATACCAACACCACCACCACCCATAACCATAGGTCCCATCAATGCTGTTATCTTAAGAGAACTCAATACCCTCAATGGGAATATTGTAAGTTGGCCATAAGCTTGGAAGAGACTATGTGATAGATTTTGCTGTGCTTGGATGAGATGGATGCAGAGATCGGTGAGCTTCACCACTCTTTTGAAATGTAACAGTAGTATGAGAAGCACGCAGCACAATTCCCCTATCAAGGAATGTTCTAAATTTTCTTATCTTTCATTTTTCCATTGTTTCTACCTATATTTGTATTGCTATGCCCACATTATGCTAATGTGTCTTAAGTGTAGGGGGGATGTTTGTATGCTATTTCTATTGTTGCATGCTTGTGGCTAAATTTTTTCAATTATGTGAATAACCTTTGGCAGCTTTTGATCCAAAATTTTCAAAAATTTTTGCAACACTTATCATTGTTCTATGCCTGATTTTGCTATGTTTTATTTCTTATGTGTCTAATTCTTGACCGAACCTTTTCAAAACTTTATACTTTTGGGAATTGATTCTATTTTATAGTTTTTTTAGCATGTTCTATTTTGATAGCTTATTTGACTGTCAGCAATTTTTGACCAATTCCTTAGTTTTGGCTTGTAAAAGTTTTTGCTACGCCTTACTTAGAAGGAATAATTGTGTTGGTATCAAAAATCTTATTTTTGTTTTGCTAAGTTTCTTGCCTGACAATACATTTGAACTAGGAAAATAAAAGAAAGAAGAGAAAAAGAAAAAAAGAAAAGAAAGTAAATTGTTGAATACCTACCCTTGGTCAGTTTTGAGTGGTACGACACTCATAGCCCCTTAAATGGCTTGTGTATGGAGCAGCCAGTGTAAGGAGAACTTCACCCTTTTATAGGCCATTTTACAGTTCAAACAACAACACTTAAAATAGGAATTTTTTTATCTTGCACATTTGCTGATTCAAATTAGGTGAATCAGACCTAATTTTCTTTAAGCTAATTTGGTGAATGAAGTCATTGGCAATGGGAGAGTATCCCCCTTATAGGTCGTTTATGATCTTGAATTGATTAAATTCCTGACTTATGAAATTTTGTAACTTACTAGTTGAATAGAATGCAGGTTGGGCAATAGATTCTTAGTAGGATAAAGACTAGTTCTTTTTACCAACTATGTTTTGTTTGAACTTAATTTAAATAAATTGGCAAGGCGATGACTTTTTATGGTGACTCTTAGGATTTTTATTGGATTTTATTGGATGTTTAAATTTGCTTGAAAAGTGGTCTTGCTAGGAAACTAGGAATGGTAATTCATTTCTTTTAGCTGTTTGTTTTGTTGGAGGGAAGGTTAAGTTATGGGTATAAGAGGAGCAATTTTATGGGCATACAAATGCTTGAGGGCAAACATTGGATAAGTGTGAGGGTATTTGATCGAGCACTAAAACGTCTTGTTTTATGCCCATAAAAAGCTCGTTATAGCGTAGTAAAGTTGCTAGAATAGTTGACTTATCTATATTTTATGTTCTACAGGTAAAAATGGGGAGTTTTGCAGAAATGTGCTTAAAAAGGAAACTTTACAACATATTTGGATTGGAAGCTTGGGATAAAGCTTGTGGACATAAAATGGACCAAAACAACATGATGTGTCTAGTTTTGAAGAGCTGAATGTGGAAGAGTTTGGAAAGGATTTAAACTCTTTCAACTAAAGATTACGATCATGATCAGTTATCGCTTCCATCAAATTAATTCCTTACAAGCCACACGTTGGAATTATGATTTTGTAGTAGTGGAAGTAAGGGTCAAATCCTACAGAAATGGTTTCAACTTCCTTAATTCTTTGTATTCAAAATTAAATGAAGTGTATCGAAAAGTAATTAAAACATACGAAGAAATTAATAAAATATATTTGAGAAAATCAATAGTAAGTAATTATCCCAATTGAAAGCATCAAGTATTCATTAACTGAATGTGATTACTGATTCATTAATAGTCCAAAGGCAATAATGGCATTAAGCCGGTTATAGTTTACTGAGCAAGTCTCGCACGCCCTAATCTTCCCTTATTTGTAAGATGCCATGAACAAGCTCTATAAAACTCCTCTAATCCCAGGATAGAAAAAGTAGAAATAGATTCTCATAAAGTCATCTTGAAATTGCATTAGGAATTAGGAAGACCCGACTCTAGTTAACAATTGTGACCCAGCATCCCTCATGTTCAAACTAGATCCTCTAAGCCATAAGAAGTATTATCGCATGTCGTAATAAGGATAACATCTTGTTTTACCACTTCAGCAAGTTGAGTGACTTTTCCGTATCAAACAACCCACTTAGCTGTAAGCTAGAACTTAGAGACATGCAACAGGCCTTATTTACATGCACTAAGAACAACAGTGGTTTTATGAGATTCAGAGTTAAAGATAATAGTGTTTGCCAATGGAATTATGATCATTTAGATCTCATATAATCATTAACGAATAACTTGAATTGCTTCCAATTAGGAAAAACAATCACCTAGCCTTGCATGATTGGCAAAATAAACATAAAATAAAATAAAAAATGAAAGAAAATTGATCGTGACTGAGATGACAGTAGTTTTTTTTACTACTTCACTGCAAGTGTACACATTACTATAGTAAGATATCGATCCCACGAGGATTTAGCAGTCTATCCACCACTACTTAGATTTCTGGTTTTTGTAACCGAGAATAAGAGATTGGTATTTGGAAGTAGTTAATTGTAAAGACATATAAGTAGAAAGGTGAAAATAGATTTTGGAATAAAAGGTAAAATAATTGATGAGGAACATAGGACTTGAAATTGACATCGCCAAGCTAGAATAACCATCGTGTGCTTATTGCTACTCAAGATATCCCACAGCATCAAAAACCCTCTCTCGAGGTGAAATCAACTAAATATCACTCTAATCTTTAGAATTCTTTAGTCACATTTAGGGTCCTCTAATTAGGGAGACTATCTAACAATCATACAAGAATTAGGAGCATGTAGATCTCTCTTACACATTGCTCTAACCAGAATGGATAAGCTTTCCATGATTCAACTCTCGCTGCAATCACAGAGCTTAAGTTATCATTTAGAAAACTAACCTTTAGGATTGAACATCTCTCAATGAAAAAGCATTCTATAATCCAACTCTTGTTGCAATCATAGAGCATAGGTTTTGCTTCCAAAATCAAACTTTAAATTTAAACATTCATAGTAATGTCAATAAGCACAAACAGTTATCCCCACAAGGGATTCAAAGATCAAATCCTATATAGAGTACTTAGGCACTCATGGCTGAAAAGAAGATACAAGAAGATAATGAAGAACAAAGAAAGATACTATGCAAAAATTGCCAAAGTGGTTGAGCTGCTGATGGTGTGTATGGTCCTCTTTAACCCTAGATGCCATTCTCCTTTTATGCTTTGAGTGGGAATCCTCCAGCTTTAACTTCAATTTGTTTGTATTTTTACCCATCTTGTTGATTGCCTTGCCCATGAGGTCTCCATTAAAACTTTTTATCTTTGTTCCCCTCATGAATCCCATTTTCCCCCTCAATCTTCTGCAGATTTCATGCTTTAAATGGCTCACAATTGAGAAGTCACAATCGTGACTTGCTTGCTTGACTATGCTCGAGCTTCATTCTTTCTGTCACAATCGTGACTTTGAATGTCATGATCATGACTTAGCTCAATGGTGTCCTCCTTGCATCCTTTCTATCATGATCGTGACTTGCTCCTTGAAGTCCCAAAATGCCTCATTTCTTCGTTGTTACTTCTTTATCGCTACACACTTCAACAAACTCATCAAATTCTACTAAATCAAAGCATAAATGTGAAAAATGAACATTAAACACCAACTAAAAACAACTAATTAAGCGTGCAAATTGACATACATCAACATCCCCACACTTAATTCTTTACTTGTCCTCAAGCAGAAACAATACAAACAAAAACAATAGCTAAAAACAATGAAGTTAAAATATGCTTATAATATGGAAATTTGCATAAGTCGGCTTGGGCATCATGTAACTTGGAACCACTCCTCTTTATGCCACTCTTCTCATAACATTAGCAATTTAATAGTTCTTGCAAAACTGAAAAGGTTTAACTTAGATAATCAAGCTCAATCATTCATATCATTACTATAAAACAAAATATAACTCCTTTATCCCTGCTTAATCATGAGTGAGAGTAATTCCATTTTGCTTTATTAAACTTGCTCTAATTAAGGATCATAAGGTTTTTATTCTCATTTTATTACTTTTATTATTCTTTTTTTTTTTGGTCTGGCTCTTGTTCGAGAGGTAGGTCTTTCAACAAGAGTATCCCATGCTTTTAGCAATGATCCCCGGTTACTCAACATTCTACCTTCCCTCAAGTGGCTACTAGTGCTGTTCATATCACTAAGGCCAATGTCAAGCACCCCTACTGATAGTGGAATAGTTAGCGTTTTACCCTTTTATTATTATCTTTGCTTTTAACTTTTTATTTCCTTACTCATTTCCTCTTTGCTTTGTTGTTTAGAATTACTTACACTACATAGCTCAACAATTGCTAACAAGTTGTATTCTATTTTTTAGTGCAATCATAGAAGGACTAAGCTTATTATCTAGGATAAACATTGATACCTTCACAATCCCTACTGAATTACTAAATTTATGAGAAAAATTGCAAAATCAGTGTGATTGCGAGTTAACTATGTCCAGCCTTCTAATACTCATACCATATACAAGTAAATTCAATTTCACCAACCACATGCATTTACTCAAGCAAAAGATATAAGGCAAACATGCAGTTATAGCAACGGGTAAACAAAACAAAGCAAAAATAACAATTGGACAAAACACAGTAAAACACAGCATCCCCACACTTAGAGGATACATTACCCTCAATGTGAAGATACATAATATAACATTAACATGAGACACAACATGGAAAAAGAAAAATAAATGGAAAAAGGAAGTCTAGTTGCCTGGTGGTGGTGGCGAGCTTGGTGGAGAGGGTGTTGGGCATGGTACATTGACGTCAGAGAGTTTGAAGAATCTGAGCATTTTTCACCTTTGATAGTGCTGCTCACATCGTATCTCATTCATTGTGGCTTCCACACAGGTGAGGCAAGCAACATTGTCAGCATTGCCCTGCTCTATTCAAAGTAACAGCTCCTAAAATGAAGTATCAACTGGTGCTCGTGCTGCTTGGAGGTGAGCCTCATGGTCCTCCTGGTTTTGCTGCTCATGTTCCTCCTCCTCAACAGTGCCTTCTTCTTCCTCCTCCTCATCATCATCAAATTCTAAGTCAATGTGGTATTGCATAACGCCATCTCGGTCGGCATAGGCTTTGAATTGTATGCCGCATTTGGTGGTGAGTCCTGCATCTTGCAAATACTTGGCAAAAAACCGCTCGGATGGCAGCATGGTTAGGTCAGACATCTCAATATCAAAGTACTCAGCAATAGCAATGATCATATATCCTAATCTTAATTTTCTACTACTCGGTCTCGCCATCTACTGGAACCCTTTCATTAGATGAAAGATGGTGCAATAGGGCTGATCATTTAGCATACACTACATAGGAAAAAGTTCTTGAATAGATGCTTTATTATTTTCTATCTTAGCAAAGACAGATACAGCCACGTATTTATGCAGAAAAATAAGGACAAGGTCCTTGATACGAAGGTTAGGGGCATTGTGTGCGTTATAGGGAATGTGTCCTCCTGTGATTTCATTCCAGAAGGCCTTAACCCTAAAGTTAGTGTGTGAAGAGGTAAGTCTGGACTGAGGGAGGTCTAAGACATCCTTAATCATTTGATAAGTCATTTCCATTGTTTTACCTCACAGCCTAAAATGAATTTTCCCTAACCTATTGTCTACTAGCTCGCAAGTGGTGTAGAACTCATGAGTGAGTTCTTTGCAGACAGGGTGCTCATTGACAATAAAATCGTCCCAGCCTAACTTGGAAGCAAATGCTTTCAGGGGGGCTTAAGCCTCGAGTTGGTCTAGCAAATTCCAATCAAAATATCAAGGGAGGATTAGTTGTTTCTTACAGACTTGTGTGTAGTTTTGTTTTTCCTTGGATGAGTAGATGGGAAATGGAGAACCATATTGTTCTGCAAAGTCATGTTGTGATTGGGATGAGGTGGGGGCCTTTCCCTTGCTTTGTGTGTCCTTAGCGACGTGTTTGACTCTCTTGGACATTTTGCAATTGAAGTAGAACCAAGTTTAATGATTGGAAGAGTAAAACAATTAGCTTATGTAGAAACTAGGCTCTATCACGATCGTGACATTAGAAGTCACGATCATGACTTTTAATTTTATTTCCCCCCCCCTTTTTTTTCTTGTGAAGAAAATGGAAAACTCATGATCAAATGGCAAAATCACAACCTAACCCTGAAAATATTAAGCATGACCCTTTCAAAGCACTATCAAATCATCATAAAAGATCCCCTTAGATAACCTAAAATGCCAAAATCCAACAATCAAGAATGAGAGAGAGAGAGAGAGAGAGAGAGAGAGAGAGGGAGGCTTACTTGTGAATGAAGGATGATTAATGGGAAAATTATAGAAAAATTGAGTAATCTAATGTGAAAATGGCCAGAAATTGAGAGAAATCTTGTTTGGGGAGAAGAGGGAGCAGTTTTAGGTTATGGGCAAGTGAAGAGTTATGTTTTTGAAGGCAAGTCTCCCCTTTTATACTTAGAAAAATTTTGGGCAGTGAGTTTTGCAAGTTTCTATCATGATCGTGACTTTGAATGTCACGATCGTGACTTGCCTTAGAAAATTTTGCTTGCCCCTCACTCTTTTGCCAAACTTTCTGTCACGATCATGACTTGCCTTAGACTCAAAATTCCTTAGCTCGTCTCATGCTCAACCTTTTATCATGATCGTGACTTGCAATGTCACGATCATGACTTCCCCTTTTTATCATTTTCATTTCATTTTTCATTGCCATTTCAATTTCTAATGATCAATACTCACAAGTTAACTTGAAAGCATCATCCTACACTTATAGAAACATGTATTCAAAAGGTTACAATACTTGAAAATTGACTAAAACACTATTAAAAACTCAGTAATATAAGCAAAAATATGATAACGTGCTAAGTTTAAGGTCATAAACTGGACCTTACCTCATTGCGGCTTAGTTTAAAGATGTTACCTCGCTTGGCTACTGTGTTAAACAGTCTCAACCTGGAATTAAATAAGAGAACGTTATCGCCAACACTAAATGTTTTTGCCTTAATGTGTGCCTCGTGCCACTGCTTGGTCTGTTCCATGTATAGTTTAGCATTTTCATATGCGAGATGCCTCAGTTCTTCCAATTCTTGTAATTGTAGCAGTCTTTTCTCTCCTGCTTTCTTCAAATCATAGTTTAAGTGTTTGATCACCCCATATGCTTTATGCTCTAACTCTACAGGCAGATGATAAACTTTGCCATAAATCATTCTATAGGGAGTTATTCCTATAAGAGTCTTGAATGCTATTCGATATGCCCACAGCGTGTCATCCAACTTTGTTGCTGTGAGCTTATGTCCGTTTCCACTTTTACCGGTTTTTAACTTTTTGAGAAAGCAGAGTGTGGATGTGGAGTCGTCACCTAGTTTGTTTCTATTAATCCAATTGAATTAATTTGAAAACTAGGAAATAAAACTTAGGTTTTCCAGAGTTGAAAATGACCTTAGTTTCTTCAGAGTATGGGTTCGGGATTTTCAAATCTATTTGTATTCCATCTTGATATGCTCATTTGTTTAAGTTTAATGAAAGCTCCTAGCATACACTTAAGGTTCAAGTTTATTTAGAGTATTTTTCATGGCATAGGGCACACAAGAAAGCATATCACATGTTATGAAAGTGTAAAGGAAAGCGTAAAGAAAGCAT
>CANYBF012399914.1:0-11126 GCA_948192965.1 Dalechampia spathulata | reverse complement strand
TGTCACGCCCAGCCCATACCTGGAGTAACATGCTCCCGTAGCATACACAATGATCTACCGTATGGCAAACCACTGTATATACTACAAGGGATACCTGTACCTGTAGAAATATACGTCGTATGGGGACCTCATGTAGTATGGCGGTAAAAATAGTAAACAGAACCAAACGTAACCCTGGATATAAATATACATTCAATTGAATGTACAAGCGTATAACAAAAGTATCTTTATTACTGTACAACGGTTCTGATTACATTATCCATACAAACCACCATTAAACTACAAATACAATACTGCCTCACAAAACTATACGAGCTACAAAGCGAGGCTACAAAAAGAATCTAAGCTCGGTTGCTCCAGACCACTTCGAGACAGGAATTCCTTGATGAATTCGCTTCTCTGCTAACGGTCGCAATCACTGCTCTGGGCCTTCTGCCGGAGGCTCGGAACCTGCGTTCATCAATTGATAAACAATGAGTCAAAGACTCAGTGGTACTAGCTATAAACATACATAGATAAACATATCCAATCACAAGCAAATCGATGCAATGTTATGTTTCCCTGTCTGTGATCTCTTTCCTCTTTCCCTTTTTCCTCATTGTGCACAATATATTTTCCCATGCTGGATCCCTATGTACCGGTACTCAACTCCCGAAGGAAGACAACTGTAATCCTGGCCCGAAAGCCCTTTTGTTATGCCTATGGTTTGAACCTCAACTCCCGTAGGAGGAATATATCATACGATTCCATTATGGAATCCTGTAATATATGATCTAGCATGCCTTTCCTTATTTTCTCTCGCTCTACTCAAGCATTCACTATCCCAAATGCCATGAATATGCTAATACGCGAGAGTATCAAATGGAAACTCAATAAATCACATGCTCATATCATCAAATCGTAAGCAAATACGGGAATTCAATCCCCAATCATCATTTAATCATCATCTACTAAGCCAAACTTGGCTTAAAAGCAATCAAATAGATTTAGAACAATGATTCCAAATTAACACAAACTAGTACTAACCGTATCAAAGTCGCTGCTATCGCCTAAGCAAGTCTCTAACCTTCTGCTCGATCTAATTCAGGCTCTTACGGCTTCAAACGACTCAATTCAAGTGAGTTCTAATCTTTAAAAAGGTTTAGGGCGGATTTAGGGAAGAAAATAAGAAGAAGCTTATGGCAAAAGCTAAGTTTCATATGTTAAAAACAGCCTCAAAAGTCACGTACGGCCGTACTAAATACCCGTACGCCCGTACCAACCTCAAAAGCCTGATAAACAGATTTTCCTGCGAGCAACGGTACGGCCGTACCATCTCACGGTACGCCCGTACGCCCCAATTCCTGCGAGCTTTACTGTCCCACCTGATTTCCTGCGAGCTGCGGTACAGCCGTACACCCTTCTGGTACGCCCATACGCACTCGAGGCCCTCTAATCCCTGTTCCCTCTGTCTCGTACGACCGTACGGCTATCCCGTACGCCCGTATCGCATGCCAAAAATCAGGACATGCCTCATTTAAGTCCCTAACTCCTCTGAAACCTGTAAAATACACTTCTACACCAATCCTAACACATCAAACTCACTGTTCCTCATCCAACCGAGAAGACACGCTTCCCAATAAGGCAACAGTGTCACAAAATACCATCACAAGTACAAGCATACATACATACATACACATATACACATCATCAATACATAGAAAAACTCATAAGCCAACATACCTCTACCCGTAACCTAGCGTACAAACTACTAGGTTCTAAACCACGGGTGTAACATTTAAAATATGTGAAATAATCGAATTTGATATGTTATAAATTCATGAAATATATATCATTTTAATTTACATTTTTTGTGGGTTTATATAAGCCAACAATAAAGGGTTATTTTCAAAGGTTCCTTCCACGGAACTTATATTTTGAAACGTACCGTATTATACCTTTTTTTTCACAAAAATATGGTAAAATCAAAAATTCAATCATTAAAAATTCATGTCGTTGGATTTTTAAAATCTCATGAAAAAATATATTATGAAATATTATATATTTATGAAAAAGGAATTTGATATTTTTTATAAGAATCTCATTTTAATGATAAATATTTATTATTTTATTATTTTATATTTCTTTTACAAGGAGCTTAAAATTTATATCATGAGAAGAAATTAAATATGATTTTTAAAACTCATTGAAATTATGTATTATAAAAAAAATTTATATATTCATTAAAGGAATTACTACTAATAAATTTTTAATTATTTGATAATTTTTCTGTGATATTAAGCAAGACTCTTCTATATTTAAAATTTTTTTATTTTTAATATTTTATCTTTTATTATTATCTTGATGATAATTAAATCATTAAATTAATTCTTTTCTGTGTGTTTAATTTACTTAATTTCTTCAAAATTCTGAAAAGTTTTGAGCAACGAATATAATTAAACAATTGAAAAAATGCTATAGATGTGATTTTTGCTATATTTAATTCAATCTTTTAACATGGAAATACAAAATTAAATATAGAAAAAAATGAATATTTAATGGTAAAAATGGTACCAAGTAGGAATCAACAAAAATATCCAAAATTTGAATAAATTAACGATATTTAATAATTTTGATTTGATTTTTTAATTTTTGATTTTGGTCTAGTTATTTTTAAAAAAAATTTTCATTGTTGGTTTTTTGTTTGATTTAAATATTAAATAAATTAAATAATTAATTATAAAACGACATCGTTTTATATTAGTATTCAAAACAACAATCATTTTATTTTATATTGATATTCAAAATGATATTATTTATATTAATTATACATTTATTGATTCAGTTTTTCCTTAATTTAGTTTATTTGGTTTGATTATTACATATTTGATTTTCAATTTATTTAATTTTTAATTAATTTTGATTTAATTCAGTTTTATAATTTCGATTTTCAATTTATTTGGTTGGATTCAAATTGTATAAAAATGATATGGAATCAACTTATGCTCACCCAATCATAGCTATGCTCTACATTATACGTTAAGTGTGGTCAACTTTATTGCTTGGCAACATTATTAGATTCCCCATGGTTGACATGAGATATATATATATATATATATATATATATGTATGCATGTATTAGTTATACAGCACTGCCAGATCATGCCACTTTGAAACCAAAATAATTATGCAAGACATAAGATTCGGATCTGATAATTTATCGTGACTTTAATATAATATTGAAAAGAGAAAATAAATACTTTATTTTATATAGTTGGTTTTATGATAAATATAAATTAATTAATTTTAATTTTATATAAAATGAATATAATTTTATTTTTAGTTATCGATATAAGTTTTGTCTAACAATTTTTTCAATTTAAATTTATGAGGTTTTTATATGATATTGGAGTCTAGATTATCAAATAATTAAATAATTCAAAGTATGAAATCATTCATGAATCTCGAACCTCTAAGTTTCAAGGAGTATAAAATTAACTTAAAAATCAAATTCACTCATGATAAAAATATTTTTACATGAATCAAATTCATTATATAAGATTATAGATCTATTAATAATACAGTAATTCATATAAAGTTTTATTAAATATTAAATATTCATTGATTTTATATTAATTAGTATGTAATTATCATTAATTATTAGTATGTAAATATAATTAGTGCTTGATTGATATTTAATAAAAATTAATATATATTATTATATTTATATCTATTTTTTAATTTATTTGATTTTTTTATTATGAACTGTTAGTTATTATTTTTTGAAAATAATATTTAAAATATAAGTAAATAAATTCAAAAACAGTTTGCAAGATTAATCTAAAATAATTATAAAAGTAGTTATTAAATTGAAAGAAACCCATGCTTAATTTAATTGTATTGAAAATGGATTGATTTGGCTTAGCAATGGTTTGATCAAAGAATAGTAATATTATATGATGATTATGTGTTTTTACATTAATTATTTTCATCATTAATTTTAGGTACTCATAATAATAATAAAACATTTTCAACTTTTTTTTAGTTAAGATTAAAGTATTTTAATTATATGAGAATTGTTATAGTTTTTAACTTCTAAAAAAAGATAGAATGAAATAAACCTAAAGAAAAATCGATATAACTAATAAACAATTGATAAATTAAAATAAAATGAATTAGGATGATTTATCTTTGAAAATTTTAGTTAGTTAGTTTGATTGATAGTTAATTATCCTTTCTAGTAATTTATCTTTATGTTATACATTGATATGCATGTACTTATTTTTAGAAAGTGATCATCTTACATGTTTGTTCATTTTTTTCTATTTTTGACTCCAATAAAATTATTGAATATTTGATAGTCACATATCTATTCTCAATTAGTCTGACACTCAAATTTATTAAGTGGCATAATTAATTTTATACTTTCTTGTTTTAATTTTACATTTTATTATTATTTTTAATCAACATTATAATCTAATGAATTTTAAATAATAAATTTAAATTATTTCTATCATATTAAAATTATTATTTTGAATATCTACTTGTAAACACTATATTTGAATTTTATGTTGCATCATAGTTATCAAAGATGAGAGGTGCTCAAAGGGAGATAGAATGACAGTGAAACAACAAGTTATTGAAGAAAGGTACAATATTTATGATTAAGCTAATAAATATAAAATAAATAAAAAAGATTAAATAAATTTTTTTTGATTGATTTGATTTATATGTAAATATATATATATATTAAATTTGGATAAATTAATCTTAAATTTATTAATGCTAGATAGTTATAAATTTTTAAAAATTCATATAATATTTTTTAAATGTAACAACCTGATTTGATAATTGTCTTCATAACCTGACACAAATTTTTTCTAGTATGTTTTGTTCTCACTCATATGTTTTTCAAAAAAACTTCTCAGCATGTCACTCATCCTATAAGCACCGAAAAGGTAGATACACTCATATATTTCCGAGAAAACTTCTTGGGAGGTGACCCATCCTATGAGCACTGAAAAGTTAGATACATCTTGTTGACATGAATAATACTTATCTAATCACTTAAGCTATTCTCAATTATACAGTTTTATACCTGCATAATCTTGAAATCATTTAACTGTACAGTCTCATCCCTACACAGTCTCAAGATCCCTCTTTTTTGGATGTGTCCTTTCACCTAGAAACTTATTAGGAACTACTCCTTATCCATTCTCTCTTTAGCATTGACATCCATTCTTGGTTCTTAGTGTCACATTAAAAGAAAAGCATTAACATTAAAAATTCAATTATATTTCTTTTATTTAATATGAAAAATTAACATAAGAATACGTATTAATTTTGTTTTACATTTAAATGGCTAGATGGGTGATTAAAATTGAAACATGTTAAATAACATATAAATTTTAAATAACTCATAAACAAATAAAAAAAGAAAGGATTTTTTAAATTTTTAAAAAATAAAAGAAATTTTTAAAAATATCATTATTTTTGAAAATAATTTACTTTAAATTTATTATAAAAAATTATTATTTTACAAAAAATTAGCTATTTTTATAAAAAAACTCAAAAACTATTTAATATTATTACAAAATATAAAATAAAATTCATTATTGTAATTATCTTAAAAGAAACATCATACCCAACCCATTTAGTTCAACCCATGCCCCATTTCATACCCATCCATTTGCTATATCCTTGTATAATGGGCATTGGCTTATGTTATATTTAAATGTATTAATTTAATAATAACCCATTTACATAATTTATTTATTTCTAAAACTTCATAGTTTAATTGGATTTTAATTACTTATTTTACAAAAATTATTTGTTAAGACATATTTGACTTCAATAATTTACCTTACAAATTGAAAATATTATATATCAAAATAAAATAATTAAAATCAACAAATTTAACATATACATTTTTTAATTTTTTTCATAAATTTTAATTTTTATTATTTATATACCTCAATTTTACTTATAATGTATATTTAATTTTTATAAAATAGTTGATAAATTTAGAAGTTAAAAGGGTTAATATGACATGTATTTTACATATACCTTAAATAAAAATAAATTAATAATAACAAATATTCAAAAATACACGAATAAAAAAATTTACATATTAAAATAAAATAAATCTATTAAATAGGAGATGGTCCATACATTATGTTTAAATGATATTATACACATGTATAGTATAAATAGAAAAGATATGTTATCATTGCATTACCTAAAACATTAAAAGAAGAATATTAATACACCTAGCTGCATTACTTCAAGAAGAAAAAGGAAGAATAGTTAGGTGCCAAAAATGGAATAAATATTTAAACATGAATTATCCATAAAACTCTATGTATATATGTAGGTGTGGGTGTGTGTATATATATATATATATATATTAAACATAAAGGTAGAGATGTTACATCACAGTGGAATGACAGGCCATCAAACCATTGTTTCTTTTATTCCTCGCCCACCAACTTTTGGGAATCTTGTGTTTGGAGTACATTTGCCTCCAGTCCATTTCATTCAAAAACATTTGCATCAAATAGATAAATAAAAGTGGAAAAATATTTTGTACCCACATCCTGTTTTAGCCCCAAACACATAACATGTTACAAACATATAGTTGAAATCTAACCAAAATTAATATGCATAATAATTAAGAATATTCAAATATTCTATTATTCTTTATTAACTCCATTGAATCATACACACTAGATATCATATCTCATTACTTGAGAGTAAAATCAGCCAAAATCTCTCTAAGCAAGACCTTTCCTTTAGAAATGTCACTATAATCTTCAAACTTTTTGTGAACGCATCTCTTAGCCAATCTCTTTTGCCTTCTCATAACCAACAAGCTTTTAATAAGGGCAATCCAACTTCTGCTAGGAACTGGTCTTGCCCTTTCAATGAAGGAATTGTCCATTCCCATAACTACATCGCCAATTGAAGGGCGATTTTCTTGGTTGCATGATACACAACGTGCTGCCATATATAGCAAATGCCTAATCATGCCCTCAATGAATGGTGGTGGAAACCCAACTCTTGCATCACAGATTTCCATTAGCTTCTCCTTTTGGATTAGTGGTATTGCCCATTCCACTATTGAAGCTGTTGACCTATTCACATCAATGGCTTTTCTACTACTAATTATCTCTAATAACACTACCCCATAGCTAAAAACATCATTTTTAGTGCTTAACTTACTTGGGGTGGTGTAATAAGGGTCCATGTACCCTATCGTTCCGGCCGGTTGACTCGTTCGATAGCTCGATGAGTCGATTCGTGGTGACACGGAGAGTCCGTAATCTGCTAGCTTAGCATTCCACTTTGAATCGAACAAAACGTTAGAGGACTTGATATCTCTATGAATGACTAAAGGCTTGCCTTCATGGAGAAATTGGATTGCCCTAGCTATTTGGATGGCGATTTCCACTCGTTTAGACCAGGAAGGCGGTGTTTCAGCCACGTGTAACAAATCTTGAAGAGACCCATTAGGTAAAAACTCCATAACCAGAAGCTTGTACTGGATCATCTTGTTGCTAACCAGGTCGTGATGATGGTAATGGCTGGTTCCAAGAAAGTTGACAATGTAAGGAGAAGGACGAAGTGATGATAATACCGATATTTCATTGTCAAGCTTTCTGGAATTATCGTAGGAAACATGATCATGGCGAATTGATGAACATTTCTTGATGGCAAGAATCTTGTTTTCTTCAAGAAATATACCTTTATAAACTGATCCATGACTTCCTTTGCCTACAAGCCTTGAAGGAGAGAAGCCTTCAGCTGCTTTTACAAGTTCTTGGTAGTCAAAATCTGCCATGCTACAGCCTTTCTTTCCCTTATATTTCTTGATACCTTTCTTCCTCTCGATTAGATGGGGAGAAAGAAAGTGGGGTAATAAGGTACAGAAAGGAAGAAAGAAAGGGAGTGGCAGGTTTTCAATGGATTGGAGGGAAAGTGGAACTTGATTTACTAGGACTATAAAATATGAAGGAAAATACAAGAAAGGATTAAAATGAAATAAAAGAAAAGGAAAAGGTAAAGGAAGGAAGAGAATAAAGGGGACTTTGGGGTTTGGGGAGGAGGCCATGAAAAGGAGGGATGATAATGGAAGAATTATTGAACAAAGGAAAAGCAAAGCTCAAAAGGAAATTCTTCTGAGCTGTTGTTTTGGGTCCCTCTTCACTTTTTCTCCTGTTTTTTTTTTTCTTCATGTTAATTTAAATATTATAATAATCGCCTAATTTTCATTATTACAGACTGTTTTATCATTTTTGTATTAATTCCTATTTTTTATTATTTTTCTTATTATTAAATAAATAACTTGGGAAATAATTGATTTTACTTCAATGCATTTATCAACTTTACTCATCTATACTAATCAAATAATTTTATAAGCAGGGTAATTTAATTATTTATTTATTTATTTTTGATATAAGAGAAAGGAGTAAATGGAATGAAATTTATTAAAATTTATCTTTTTTTTAAATGAATATAGGATTTTAGTTTTTTTTATTAATGAAATATATCAAGAATATTTCTATCCAAGTGGAGTCATTAAAAATTATATTTAAATTTATTAGATATAAATTATTCATAAATTTCATCTAATAGCTTAAGTTTTTAAGTTAAACTATTCTTTTACATTATATCAAAGTTTTTATAATTTAAAAATTTAGAGTTTAATATTCATATGTGATAATATATTATATGTAAATTATTAATTAATATCATTTAATATCTTAAATTTTTAAGTTAAATGTTATAAATGTGGATAATTACTAAGATGTTTAAAAACATTGATTTCTAAAATTTATAATTTAAAACTTTTAAAAAGGATTTTCTGAATTATCATTCAAAATATTTTTATTTTACACAACCATTTCTTTTCTTTTTATTTATTAAAAATATTTTCATCAATTAAATCCTATAAGTCAATATATTTTTTTTTGCTTATATTTTATTTAAATGTAATAATAAATATATTATTATAATATATAATTTTTAAAAATTAATATGTCCATTAAAAAATAAAATATGAAGTTAATATATTTATGAATTAGTTTCATGTTTATATTAATAAAGTTATATACATGAAAAATTACTATTAAATATAATTTTTCAAAATTTTAATAAAAATTAAGCAATTGGTAAAAAATTATTAATTTATATTTTTTTTGAAAAAAAACAAAGAAGTAGTTGAGGTTAAAACAACCATAAAAAACCAAATATAAATGAAAACAAACAAAGATAAGAGGTTTTGTTTGCATTTTTATTTTATTTGACTACTTGCATTATTATTGATTAGATTGAAAGGATTTTTTTTAAAAAAAAAAAAGAGAACAAAAATAATTACAAAAATATCAAGTTTTATGATGATTATTTGAAGATTTATAAAGGATTATATGCTGAAATTTTTCTGTTTTTATAAGGAAAATTATTATTTTTATAAATAAATTAAAAAATTATTCATTTTTTTATAAACATTAGGGACTAATATGATAATTTATTTTAATCAAATATCATTTGACTTTCATTTATTAACTAAATATTTTTAATTTTTAATTTTACCCTTCCTAACTATCATAATATCACCCTACCACCAATTAAAAAATATAAGATCATAAAAAAAAAACTAAAAAAACAACAACAAATAAATAACAAACTTAAAATAAAATATCAAATAAACATAAAAAAATAAATGATATATTAATTTGTTTATAAACTTTATTATCTATTTTATTGATGTTTGTATTGTTAAAACTTCTTAAATCTATGCATTATTTTGATGATAAATAAATAAATATATATATATATATATATATATATATATATATATATATATATACTTTTTTGATAAATACATATGTACCAACATATATTTCACAATAAACATGTATTTATTAAAATAGATTATATGATATTTAATTATTTATACATATCTATCACTAGAATCAACTAATATAAAAATAATAATAACAGCAACAATGAAAAAAATAAAAATTTAAAATAAAAGATATATTATTTAAAAATAAAAAGATAATTAAATAAAAATATTCAAAAATAATAAAAATTTAATAATTTTATTCAAAAGTGAAATTTTATAGATTCATACTTTAAAAAATAATAAAGATATTTATCTTCTTCATTTTCTCATATTTTTTATTCTGCACATTATTCTTTTCTTATTCATCATCATCTCCTCCTTCTTCTCTTCTTTTATTCTAAATCTTCAGTTATGATTTTTCTGTTTTTTATTGCTGGTTTTCATATTTACATTATTGAGTATGGATTTCTTTATTTATAATTGCATGTCACTCTTTCAAATAAATTATTCTTATTTTACTATAATTTTTTATTTTTTATTATAATTTATTTAATTTTTATCTATTGTTGTTGGTTTTTCTTTCATTTTTTTTATTATTAGATTGTATAATAAATATCATGATTTTGTTGATCATCATGCTAATAAGAAACTATCACCTATCATCAAACTATACTTTATTCATCATTTTTCAAGTGAATTTAAGAAGTAAGTTTCTCTCATTTATAATTTTTTTTATTTATTTGATAGTTTTTTATTATCTTATTTGCTAAAAAATATATTGATTAATAATTTTGATGTAAAGTTTCATTATAATATATTATTTATTTTGCTATACATTCATGAATTGAAAAAATAACGAGCGAACATTGAAAATGATTATGATGTTCTAAGAAAGAAAAAGAAGATAATAAAAAATACCGGTGCAAATCAAACTTGAAGTTGTAGTATTAAGTTTTTAAGTATATTTTATTATTTTCATATTGAATATTTATAAAATGTTGGATCTTCAAGTATAGTTTCAATGATGATTTTGAAGTAATGTAATCATAATTTTTATGTTTTTTTTATTTAATTCAAATGGTTATGTAGATTATTTGTTATTTTGTTCAAAATTTTTAATACAATGATTGTATTCATGAATTAAATCTTACTGTAATGCGCAAAATCTATAAAACAAAATGAATTGAATTAGATATTGAGCAACAAATAATTTTATTAATTTGAAGCGGGTTACAATCTCTAATATAAAATTCTATAACAAAGAATTTAAATCCTCCGATTCGAATTTCGAAGCAAGAAC
>CANYBF012399467.1:0-16564 GCA_948192965.1 Dalechampia spathulata | reverse complement strand
GATTTGTATAAATAAATTCCAGTCAGATTTATTAAATCAGAAGTTTTTAATAAGGATTGATTGTAAATCAGCTAAAGACGTTTTGCTAAAAGATGTTAAAAACCTTGCCTCTAAACAAATTTTTGCTAGATGGCAAGCATTGTTAAGTATATTTGATTTTGATATAGAGTTTATAAAGGGGAGTAACAACAATATACCGGATTTTCTAACAAGGGAATTCTTACAGAATCATGGGACGAAAGAAGAATAAAAGAAAGGAGATAAAATCCAGTTCCACCAGTAAATATATATATATATATATATATATATATATATATATATATATATGTATCAATTAATCATATTCCTTATCTTTATTAAATTCTTATTACTTAGCATAAATATTTCTAAGTAATAATATTCAACAATTTATCATTATCTTGTACTATTCATGTTACTATTCACATATAACTATTCACTAATTATTTTTACAACTTGTTTTTATTATTTGTTAATACTCTATTCACATTATTTCTCAATCATTTAATTATCATCATATAATATTTAATTTCCATATAATATAATTTCATACTTATACATTCATTCTTCTAATTTCATAAGTCTTTTTGATACTAATATTTGTTTAGTATCTTATCATATCTTAATTAAGACTTATTTAATAACCTCATATTATAACGTACATATTTATTTTTAATGTCATTACATCATAACCATATATGATAGTCACTTAATACCGTACTTAATTCCCATTATTAATTCAACTTTCAATATCCTTTATATTAAATGTCAACTTTATTTTATATCATCTTAATATTAAAATCATTTAATATTAAATCCATTAATCTTGATTTAATGTTTTCTATCTTTAGCATATTTATTATTAAACTCCATTATATATCATCTCATCCTTATATTTAATCATTTATACTAATCATTTAACTTTATTTAATTATCATTCAATAACCCATACTTCTATAACTTCTTATTTAATATTAATCTCATATATCAATATTCATACTTTTATTCCTTTTAACTTATTTCAATCCTTAAATATTAATATGAATTATTTCTTTATACACCATTATTATAATGACTCAATAATACTTTGAATTACTATTCTCATAATTATTTCATAATCAAATAATATTTATTATGAATCATCATTTAATATTTCTACTTTATTCTTGAAATCACTTTTCAATAATTTCTTATAATACTTAACTCAATAAACTTCTTTTATTTATCAATCATAGATAATTTATAACCCATTTATTTTTATTAAATTTTTGAAATTAACATATTATTCACTTTAATTTTCCATTTTATTCCTTTTACTCTCTTATGACTTATCTTTGTTTAATACCATCAATTAATTTACTCATTTAAACTTCTAATAATATTAAATTCATTAAAGTACATAATCATTTATATTTTTTTCTCAAACATGACATAGACACTTCTTCTTTATTTACATCTCATCATTAATTCTTTTATCTTTTTCTCAATTATTATACCCATATTTTATTTCATTAGTTTGACTTATTAAATTGAAAATTATTTAAGTTCTTACATGTATCATATCCATATACTTCAAAAAAACAACATCTTACATCTACTTTAATATTTTTATCTTTATTCATTTGTTATGTTCCCTTGTCCTTATTCTTATTAATAATGCTCTATACCTAATTTATCATATCATAATTTAATTTCTTCTTTAAATATTAACCATACAATAATATTATCAATCTTATCATTATTTATTTTATTCTTTAATCATTTCACTTAATAATGTTAATCTTCCACTTAAATCACCCATTTAACCATCATTTAACTTAATTAACTTAACCACCTCTTAAATAAATCATCAATTAACCTTTTAATCTTTTACTTTAGCATTTTAATTTACCATTTAGTAAGTAATATTGCTGTTCTTTTTGTCCAACTCATAGCAACCACACAAACACCACACACACACAAAATCCACTAAGAAATCAATCAAACTTTACATCCTAATCAACTAATTTATGAACTAAGAACCAAAAATCACTAAAATCACCAAAGAATAATTCGGCCAAGACTCCCTAATACCTTAGAACAATTTGGCCAGCAAGTTTAAATCTTTCAAACAATTCGTTCATAACAAAAATAAACCCAAACATGCATATATCTTGAAGATCCAACATTATACTAGCTCACCTTTCTATATAATGACTAAAATGAACTAACTACTCTCCTTTCCATGCGTTTCCTCATGATCCATAAGGATCCTTTCTCCATGAATAGGTTTTCATCACCAAAACTTTAAGCATGTACCTTGGACAAAAGATCAAACAAGGAAAATATGGTCAACACAAATAAGCTACAGTTTGATAAGAGGAACTCATGATCTAAGCTGTTTTTTACTTACTCCTTTAGGACTCAACAAGAACTGGTTCGGCCTTATGGAGAACAAGGTAATCAAAGGACCATTTTGAACTCAAATAAAGGAACATGCACCAAGCCAACTCAAACCATGAAAAAAAATCCGTATGAAGAAAGCTTGTAAGGTTGCGATTTCATGACTTCTTGAAGCATATGGTTCGGCCTCCTTGTGAACTTACTTGAAATGGATAAAACTAAGCTCCATCTTCCTTAGAACATGTAGAGCTTATGATCTTCATAAGGTTTTAGGTAGAAAAGAAGGTAAGAAGAAGCATGGTTTGGTTTCTCTAAGAAGAATAAAGAGAAACATGAAAGAAAACTAAGAAAATGTAAGAAATGGAAGAGAGTTCATGAGAGCATTTCGGCCAAAAGGAGCAAATGAGGAAAAATAATACATTTTAATTGACTAAAGGGCAAAACCATAAGGCATATGTATCATAAAGGTTCATGCACCCTCAACCGTCCAATAAAAGCCCTTAAGACATACCATTTCAAATTTAATACTTGTATAATACGTATTCCTTCCCCTTTTTCCTTCAAATACATATAAAATGTCTTCCAAAAACCCTAGATTTTGTATCCCATAAAGAAATGCCCTCCAAGTCATTAAAATACTATTTTCCCTCTTCTCTCTCTCCACTTTCACTACCTTCCAAAAATCCTTTTCCATATTCCCATACTACCTTTTTCCAATTACCCATACACGAATTTATTTATTCAAATATCTTTTCCAACTTTCAATAATTCATATTATATCATTTTTCTTAAATCAAAAACTATTTTATTTAATTAAATCTTAATTTCCACCTCATCAATCCATTACCCACTTCCAAATCATCACTTTAATAATTAAATCATTTAATAATCCTTTCATCACATGTCTTAAATAATTCTTTATTATTAATTCTTATCCTTTAAATAATACTAATTAATTTACTCTAATAATTGCCATAATTTAATTATGATATCATCATCTCCAATTATGATATCATCATGATGTCATTAATAAAAATTACTAATTTAACTTTTCTAATATTTTTATATCATTATTCACCTTCATAATATATTATCAATCCTTAAATAATTATTCTTAATAAAATAAAAATCATAATTAAGTTTATTCGCTTACATCATCATTATCATTTATGATATCATAATTCAATTTCCACTTAATTTGACTTTCTATTTTATATTCTCAAATCTTATTTTATATAAATCATCTTAGACATAAATATATCAATTCACTTATTTAATATTCAATTTTTTTTTACTATTCCTCAATTATTTCCAAACGTATATTTTATACATACATTTTTCACTCGTATAATTCATTTATACGATCCTTAATCAAACTTACTTCATAAATTATATATACTCCAAATAAAATCATAATTTAACTTAATTCCTCAATCACCTGCATTTTCAGGCATACGTAAATATTTTACCTCGAGCTTATTTTTCGCATTCAACTTATTCTAACATCATCTTCTCATCATTTCCTAATCTCGATAGACATTTTCTATCATTATCATAATATTTAAAATTTTCACCTTGAATTACGCATATTTCCAAAATTCCATATCATCACCCTAATTTTGATCGTACAAGGGATAATTTAATTACTCAAATTATTAATTATTATTATTATTTTTTCGTTAAAAATGAGGATGTGACAACTTAAGATAGGAGAATAGATATATGTATGGATGTACGTCCAAGGGAAGAGAGGAGGCTCTCTTTTATAAAGATGGTTAGAATCTTTATATCAAGAATCTTTACTATAAATGAATAGTAATCCATCAGAAATTTTCACTATAAATGTATAGCGCTCTATTAGAATCTTTACATCAAGAATATTTTATTGTAGATCAACAGTATTTTGTCAAAAATATTAAAATTATTTTTCTCTCTTTTTTCTAATTTTTTTCTCTCTCTAATCTTTATTTGTTCTATTTCTTCTTTTCCTTTATTTATTTTTCTTTTATTATTTTTCTTTTTCTTTCTTTGTTTTATGTTTTTCTTTTTTGATTTTTTTCTTTTTCTTTTTTATTTTTTTCTCTTTCTATTTCTTTTCTTTTTTGATTTTTATTGATAATAACATCCTCTAACAATCATCTTCATTACTAGTATCATATCCACATTCATAGCACCTTCACATGTTTGCATTTTATGCATAAGTTAGAATGAATGCATGAATGCATGAATGAATGAATGGATGAAGCATGAAATGCATCATTGAGCTATGATTCGTGAATGTCATGATATGTTTTAAATGCTTATGAATGTGATATGAATGAACAAAATTCCATTAGGTATGGAATTTAAAGTGAAAAGAGGTAAAAGTATGATTCAAGTGATGAAACTCATAAGTGAAATGTGATGCTTTGATATGTTAAATGTGTTATTCTATGAGAAAGTGTATGTTAGAATGTATATTAGAAAGTATTAATGAAGTTAGAATTAAAAATAAGTTAAGTTATAGTTAAGGGTAAAATGGTAATTTTACTTAAAGAGAAGGGTACTTTTTATGGAAACTAGAAATATGCATGTATGATGTAAAAAGCGTATCATATATATATATGTGTATATATATATATATATATATATATATATATATATTGATGTCAATGACATGAAAATCATAATAAAATATTAATTAAAAAGAGAAAGACATAATTTAAGGAAGGAACCAATGAGAAGGTGACAAGTGTCACATTCCTATTGGACCCTTCCTTGACCATACTTAAAATTTATTAATTAAAAGATAAATAAATGCATTAAGAGGAGAAGAAAGTTGGATTTTCACCTTCTTCCTTCCAAAAATTCAAATTCCCTTCCTACTTCCTCTTTTCTTCATTCTCAATTCAATTTTATACTTTTCCTAAGGTAATTTTCATGGAGATTTTGTATTTTATGTTATATTTGCTTGGTTTTCATTGTGTGTAAACTTATTTCTTATTATTGGTTAATGAGATTTATGTTCTTTAAAGTTGAATAATTTGGTTGGTGGAGGAAGTGGAAGTTGGTGCATGAGTTTTGATGAAGGAAAAGGAAAGAACATGCTTTATTATGGATTTTAATGCATTTTGATTGAGTTTTATATATGGAATTGATTTGTATGAAAATCCTAGATAACCTACATGTAAATGACTCTTAAGATGTTATATGAGATGTGTATGTGTTGCTAGAAGTGATAATTTATGGAGAAGATGATGAAAAGCGCATGGAAAGTAGATTAGAAGTGAGAAATTGCATAGAAAATAGTTGCTGCCCAATTTTGTACCTCTTTGAAATTGATCTCTACATTTTGGTTTTGATGAATAAATCATCTAATTATGTGTAAATATGATGGATTATGGTGTTAGAATGAAGAAAATGAAGTTTGGTTGTAAATGGAGCAAGTTTGCACAAAATATGTATGAATTAATGCAAAAGGGGCAGCATGTGTATGTACGTGTGTGTAGCTACCTTAAGTTGAGTTTAAGTGCATGATTGCTAGAAAATGGGATTTAAAAGTGTGTGTAACATGTACATAGGTGTGTGTACTTAATTTGGTAAGAATTGGAAGGGGTTAAATGTTAAATGAGAGGGTTATGCATGAAGACACTAGAAAGGCAGCATGCTTATCAAATTATGATATGAAATATAATTGCATATTATACAGGTTAGGGGTTTGCAACGATTGCATTTTGACTACATTAACAATTAAGTTTTTAGATGAGTAATATATTGTTGGAAAGCTCTTTGAGTCTAGTTTCTAATGGTGTAAAGTTCATTTAATTTTTGAGGTCATTTACTTTGTCAGAATGCTCATATAATGGGAACTGTTCTAATAAGCAGAATTAGTTGAAGACTAAATTGTATGAAACTTTGAATGCCAATGTGATCCATCATCTAAACTTGTTTTAAACACATAGATGCATGATCATATACAATTATGGAGGAACACTAATGAGGTACATATCATAATGTAACAAAGAGGTATTAAGGCACTCCATTACATATCAAAGTGCATGTAAATTCCAAATTATCCAAAATAAAAATGACCAAATGAATAGTAACCTATACCAAATGAATAGTTCAATTGACCAAATGAATAGTAACTCATCATTAAAATTTGGTTATCTAAGGAATGAAGGTCTAAAGCATCTAAACTTCATGTTATGCTTGTTTAAACATTATAATTAATTATTACACTTAAGGATATACACTTAAAGGTATATAAACAAGTTAATATTACATACTTCTTTATATCATACTAAGCCTTACATAAATATGCCTATTGCAAATACATGACTTGCATATCAATATATGAATGTATGATTTATGTAAGCATTTACCCTTAAATGCAAAATGTGGAATGCTAAGATATGAAATGATGCATAAATGCTTTTTATGAATGTATATCCATTTTAAATGTGATATTTACATGTCAATATGCATATGTATGAAATATTATGGTATGGAAAGATATGGAATGGTACTTAAATGATCATTTTGGATGAAAGTTGAATGAAAATGTGAATGATTGTATGAAGTGGACATGGAATGGAAATGTTACAGGTTCAAACAATGAAGCCAACACTTCTACCTAAGTACTCGATAGGGGTAAATCGGTGACAGGTTCATGCTTCTTACTTCACGACCTTTCTTAGGGTCTTGAATTAGCATTTTTATATTGGAATACTCATGATATACATGAAATGAGTGTGAATGGTCATTGATATCTCATGATCTACATTGCATACAATCATGAATACATCATTTACATATTATATGATGAGTCATTCAAGCATTAAGACATATTCATGGCATTTCATATAGTGGTTATAAGGTAAAAAGAAAAGAAAGGGTGATGATATGATACAAAATGAAATAAAAGCATATTAGGTCAACATTCCTGATTCGAATTAAAAATATGAATTTCGTCAGCGGAATCATATAGCAGCATTCCTGATTGGAATTAAAAATATGGGTTTACTGAACCATACAGTTTACAATTACATTTCTTCCTACGGGAGATGAGTATCGGTACATATAGGGACTCAGTACCAATTGAAATTGTCCATAATATTTTAGAAAGAGATGAAATATTACCAAAGAACTAGAGGGAGAGCGCAAAGCATGAATGCGTTCTCAAAGGCATACATCATGATTCATATAAGATATCAATACAGAGGTTAATGATGGTTAATGTACGATGTAGATACACATATATATATGTGTACGATGTTATTTCTATATGATAATTGATACAGGGAAAGTTACTAAAAGGCTTCAAATGGTATTCATTCTTATACTATCAATACCAAATGTTCATTATTAGTGAAGTATGATGTTTATTGATATGATACGATATCAATACACTATCTCATGAATATTAATCATGATTTAATACTGGATGTCATTATTATAAAAAAGTATGTGTTGTATATATTTTTATAGCACCACAGAGTTATATACTCAGCATTTATCATTTGATGAATGAAAGATCTAGGTCACTTGAGGAACGTCAGGATTAGCTAATCGGCAGTTAACAAAAGTTGGGATTTTCTCAAATTCCTATCTTGAAGATAGTCTAGACTTTTATATTATACTCTAAGACGTAATTCTTGTTATGTAGCATATATAGTTACTCATTTGGTAGTAGTACTTAATCACATATTTTTATGGTGTGTATGTTTATATTATCCTTATATTTTATGAGTCTGATATGATAATGATACCTGAATACAAACTAATGAAATGTTCAAGTTACATCATAATGACAATAAATAAACATTATATTGTAAAAATTTTCTATACATCCATTGTAGTGTAATTAATGATTTTCTTACTTAGGCGGTTATTAATTATGCTACGAGAGCATGTTAAGCTAGGTGTAAGTGTGACATGTTTCAGTGGTATCAAAGCTATGATATGTTTAATTTATAATTAATGCATGATGAACTACTGCTAATGATTGATGAGCTATATAATAGGAGTATTGTTAGTCCTTATTATTGCTAACTACTATGATCCATATATATGTATTTATGTGTTATATACTAGATAATTATGTCTAATAGAGTAGAGATGATGGGTGAAGAAGGTGGGGGTAACTTTAACCTATAGGATAGTACATCAGAAGCCAATGATAGAGCTAAGATTAGACAGTAAATTACTAAATAGGGTGAACAGGTAAAAAGGATACCCCCTACAGAACAGTCGGCCTCTTCTACTGTTGATCCTATGGTAACACAGTTTGCTCAGTTTCTTAGATTATTACAGGGGCAGATTCCTCTGGCAACTTTAACTCATTTACCATTGATCAAAGTTAAAGAATATAAGAAAGACTTCAAGAAGTTGAGAGCTTATGGGGCTACAAATTTCTCAGGGACTACTGATCCATATGTTGCTGAAATATGGTTAGAAAGAACCATGAGAGTTCTTCGACAGCTAGATTATCCTGATTCAGTAAAATTTGAGTATGTTATACCTTTATTACATGATGATGCTTACGAATGGTTGAAGACCATTCAAAATAGTATGGTTGATCCATCAATGCTAACATGGGATGATTTCCAGAGGGAATTTAGGTAGAAATATGTACCTTCAATGTATACAGATTAAAAGTTACATGAGTTCCTTAGCCTTAAGCAAGGAAATATGATAGTGGCAGAGTATGAAAGAGAATTTATGAGACTTGCCAAATATGCTACCAGTATTTTAGCAATGGATAGAGATAGATGCTAGTGATTCAAACAATGATTGAATCCTTGGATTTGAAGCTTAGTATAGGGGTTTAATTATGAAGACTTTGCAGCTCTTATGGCTGATGCACTTAATCAAGAGCAGACAATGAAGGAAATAGAGAGTGATAGAGGATAGTTTTGTAGACCATTCAAAGGAGTGGGTTCTTCATCTTTTAGCTAAAAGAGGGGCAAAATTAGAGGTTCTTTTACACCTCGATAAAGTGGATCCTGACTATAATTGCCTTGATAGAGGCAGAGAGAGAGATTTTCTAGTAATGGTTCATCAGGGATGAGCATGCATTTATATCATACTTGTGGTCGCATATATTATGGTGCTTGCAGATTGGGTATAGGCTTATGTTACAAGTGTGGTAATGCTGGTCATTTTGCTTGAGAGTGCCCAGCATGTTAGGATATACCAGTGCACATGGTAGCTAAAGGTGGGTCCTACCAATAAAGTTTGATATATAAACCTATTCTAAAGACATCACAAGGCATAGGTCGAGGCAGAGGTAGAGATCATTGCAGTGGCGGCCAAGGTAATGGCCAAGGTAATGGCCAAGGGTTTATTAATCAGAATATTAAAGATCCGGCTAGTGTTTATAATCTAGTACAGAGAGAAGATCAGTGAGTATCCAATGTGGTTATTGGTAATGTTCTTATTTTTGATCATGATGCATTAATGTTATTTGATCCTGGTTCTTCTCATTCAAATATGAACATGGAATTTGCATGATTACTTTACATTACATGTGAGGGGTTAAGCTATGACATCATAGTTTCTAGTCCTTTAAGAAAGAACATGGTAGTGAATAGGATTTATAGGTGATGTCCTTTTGTTATACATGGTGTATGTTTCCTATCTGATCTAGTGGAGATGCCTTTTTAAGATTATGATATTATTTTGGGTATGTATTAGTTATCGAAGTATCCAGCAGTGATGGACTGTAAATAGAAGATGGTAACACTTCAACAACCAGGTTATGACACTATACAAATTTAGGGTAATATATCATCAGTGATAAACAATTTGATTTTGGCAACGATAGCCCAGAAATTTTTATGGTAGGGTTATGAAGCAATACTTGTGCATGTCATAGACATGAGACAGAAAGGGGTACATATATTAAAGATAATAATAGTTTGTGACAGCCTAAATATATTTTTAAATGAGTTACCTAGTTTGCCACAAAAGAGAGAGGTTAAATTTGAGATTGAAGTTTTACCAGGTACAAAACCTATCTCCATCACACCTTATAGAATGACTCCTATAGAATTGAAGGAATTAAAGACTTAAATGCATGAATTATTATATAAGGATTTTATTCAACCAAGTGTAACTCCATGAGGTGCTCAAGTGTTATTTGTCAAGAAGAAAGATGGTACTATAATATTGTGCATCAATTACAGATAGCTAAATAAGGTGATAATAAAAAATAAGTATCCCTTGCCTCATATTGATGACTTATTTGATCAGTTACAAGGTACATTTATGTTTTCAAAGATAAATTTACAATCAGGTTACCATTAACTCTAGATTAAGGAAACTAATATTCTAAAGACAGTCTTTCGAACAAGGTATGGCCATTATGAATTTCTAGTTATGCCGTTTTGGGTTGAAGAATGCACCAACAACATTTACAGCCTTAATGAACATGGTATTTAAAGACTATTTGGACCAGTTTGTAGTTATATTTATTGATGATATCCTGGTATATTTGAAGACTAGAGAGGATCATGATAGATATTTACAGATTGTATTGTAAATGATGTGGGACAAGTAGTTATATGGCAAGCTATCGAAATGTGACTTCTAGCTAGATCAACCCAAGCAAGCAAGATCAAAGTAGTGATTAACTGGCTAATTCCAAAGAACATTAGTGAAGTTCATAGTTTTCTTGGTTTAGCAGGATATTACAGAAGATTTTTCAAGGGGTTCTCCATGATTGCACTACCATTGACTATATTATTACAGAAGAATGTTCCTTTTGTATGGATCAAGAAATGTCAGAAGAGTTTTGATTGACCAAAGGAATGTTTAATACAAGCTCCTATTTTGACTCTGCCAACTCCAGGAAAGGATTATGTTATCTATAGTGATGCTCCATTAAGTGGACTAGGTTGTGTTCTAATACAAGATTGGAAAGTGATTGCATATGCTTTAAGACAATTAAAGCCTCACAAGAAGAATTATCCTACTCATGACCTAGAGCTAGCTACAACTATGTTTGCATTGAAGATCTGGCGACACTACTTAATGGTGAGAAGTGTTATATTCTAAAGTATCTAAGTATGTAGAAAGAGTTAAATTTGAGGTAAAGATGGTGGATAGAGTTGATTAAAGACTATGACTATGTTATTGACTATTATCTGGGGAAAGCCAATTGGGTGGTTGATGCTTTAAGCAGGAAGACAATAGCAAGGATACAACAGTCATCACTAATGTTAGTGTATAAGATTCAGTAGCTAAATGCTATTCTCACTATACAAGTAGATTGTATCATGGCTAATTTACAGCTACAATCAAGACCAATATTGATTGATCAGGTTAAAGAATATGCAAAGAATGAGGAAGAATATCATAAGTAATTGAAGAAGGTACAAGATGGTAATACTACTTTATTTACTATGACTAATGATGGTTTGTTAAAACATGGCTCTTGGTTATATATTCTTGCTAATGAAGTCTTAAAGAAGCAAATTTTAGAATAAATTCATAGTTTGAAGATGTTTGGTATATCAACAAGTAAAGGCAGAACATCAAGTACCCGCATGTTTGCTTAATCCTTTACCTATACCGGAGTGGAAATGGGATCGAGTTATTATGGATTTTAATACAAGGTTACCTTTGACAAGAACCAAGCATGATATTGTATGGGTTATAGTGGATAGATTAATAAAGACAACATACTTCATACCTGTACAAATGGACTACAGTTTAAAGAGACTAGTAGAGTTGTATTTTGATCAGATTGTGTGATTGCATAGAGTTTCATCATCAATTATATTTGATAGAGACCCTCGTTTCACATCATGATTCTAGGTGATTTTTCAAAAGGCATTGGGTACTAATGTGCATTTCAGTACTACTTTTTATCCCTAGATAAATGGTCAGTCTGAGAAGGTAATACATATTTTAAAAGACATGTTACAAGCTTGTGTATTAGAATGGGAAGGTAACTAGCATAGATATTTATTGTTGATTGAATTTGCTTATAACAACAATTATTAATCTAGCATACATATGGCCCTGTATGAAGCTTTATATAGTAGGAAATGTATAACTCCTCTGTATTGGGATGAAGTGGGTGAACAAAGATTGGTTGGGCCTGAATTAGTACAACAAGCCAAAGAACAGGTGAAATTAATCAAAATCCAATTGAAAGCAGCATCTGATAAACAAAAATCATATGTGGATTTGAAACAAAGAGATATAGAGTACTGAGTTAGGGATAAGGTATTTTTTACGGTGTCACCATGGAAGAGAATCATGAGATTTAGGCAAAAAGGCAAACTGAGTCCTCGATTTATTGAGCCGTATGAGATTTTAAAAAGAGTGGGATCATTGGCTTACAAGTTAGCTTTACCTCACAAGTTAGATAAAATCATAATGTGTTTCATGTATCGATACTAAGAAGATATAGATTAGACCCATCTCATGTGATACTAGTGGAGTCTATCAAGATACGGTCAGACTTATCATATAGTGAAAAACCGGTAAAACTATTGGCTAAGGAAGTGAAGTAGTTGAGAAATAAGCGAATGCCATTAGTAAAAGTGTTATAGAATCACCATACGGGACAAGATGATACTCGGGAATGAGAATCAGTGATACGAGAACAATACCCTCACTTGTTCCCAATAGATTCATGTTAGAATTTTGAGTCAAAATTCTTTTAAAGGGGAGAGAGTTATCACGTCTGTATTCATAGTACCTTTACATGTTTGCATTTTATGCATAATTTAGAATGAATGCATGAATAAATGGATGGATGAAGCATGAAATGCATGAGTGAGCTATGATTCATGAATGTCATGATATGTTTTAAATGCTTATGAATATGATATGAATGAAGGAAATTCCATTAGGTATGGAATTTATAGTGAAAAGAGGTAAAAGTATGATTAAAGTGATGAAAATGGAATATACATATCTTGTAGTATGCCTTTTGAATGATAATGAAAAGTGTTATTAATGATACCTTAGAATGAAACTCATAAGTGAAATGTGATGCTTTGATATGTTAAATATGTTATTCTCTGAGAAAGTGTATGTTAGAATGTATATTAGAAAGTATTAATGAAGTTAGAATTAAAAATAAGTTAAGTTATAATTAGGGGTAAAATGGTAATTTTACTTAAAGAGAAAGGTATTTTTTTGGGAAACTAGAAATATGCATGTATGATGTGAAATATGTATCATATATATATATTGATGTCCATGACATGAAAATCATAATAAAATAGTAATTAAAAAGAAAAGGATATAATTTAAGGAAGGAACCAATGAGAATGTGACAAGTATCATATATTGAACCCTTCCTTGACCACACTTAAAATTTATTAATTAAAAGATAAATAAATGGATTAAGAGGAGAAGAAAGTTGGTATTTCACCTTCCTTCTTCCAAAAATTTGAATTCCCATCCTACTTCCTCTCCTTTATTCTCAATTCAATTTTATACTTTTCGTAAAGTAATTTTTATGGAGATTTAGTATATTATGTTATTTTTATTGGTTTTCATTGTGTGTATAATTATTTCTTGTTATTGGTTGATTAAAATTATGTTCTTTGAAGTTGAATAATTTGGTTGGTGGAGGAAGTGAAAGTTTATGCATGAGTTTTGATGAATGGATGAAGGACAAGAAAAGAACATGTTTGATTATGTATATTTGATGCATTTTAATTGAGTTTTGTATATGAAATTGATTTGTATGAAAACCCTAGGTAACCTACATGAAAATGACTCTTAATATGTTGTATGAGATGTGTATGTATTACTAGAAGTGATACTTTATGAAGAAGATGATGAAAAATACATGGAAAGTAGATTGGAAGTGAGAAATTGTATGGAAAATGCTTGCTGTCCAATTTTGTACCTCTTTTAAATTGATCTCTATATTTTAGTTTTGATTCATAAATCATTTAATTATGTGTAAATATGATGGATTATGGTTTTAGAATGAAGAAAATGAAGTTTGGTTGTAAATATAGTGAGTTTGCATGAAATATGTATGAATTGATGCAAAGAGGGTAACATGTGTATGTATGTATGTGTGTATGGCTGAATTAGATTGAGTTTAAGTGCATTATTGCTAGAAAATGGGATTTAAAAGTGTGTATAACATGTATATGAGTATGTGTACTTAATTTGGTAATAATTGGAAGTGGTTTGAATGTTAAATGAGAGGGTTATGCATGAAGATGCTAGAAAGGCAGCATGTTTGTCAAATTGTGATATGAAAAGTAATTGCATATTATACAAGTTGTAGAAATTAATCTACAAAACTGATTATATTGATTAAAGTAATTATGCATTAAAAGTGGAAAAATTAATGAGTTCATATAGGGGAAAAATTTTATATGTTAATAGCATGCCTAGGGTACATATTTAATGCACTATGGCTATAATGAGACTTTGTATGGATTGTTTACTTGCAAATGGATGTATGGACCATTATATATACCCATATTCTGATCTATAAGAGTTTTTAAAGTGGATTTATATCAATTTTTTTTCTCATGAGTGATGAGATATGAGTTCATATAGATAAAGTATGCAAATTCGGTATTAAAAACCCGAGTGGCCAAATGTGTAAGGCTAAGTTAGGGATTTGCAATGGTTGCATTTTGACTGCCTTAACGATTACATTTTTGAATGGGTACTATACCGTTGGAAAGCTCTTTGAGTCTGGTTTTAGCTGGTGTAAGGTTCATTTAATTTGGAGGTCATTTACTTAGCCAAAATGCTCATACAGTGAGAACTATTCCAATAAGGCAAATTTGGTTGAAGACTAAATTGCATGAAACTTTGAATGCCAATGTGATCCATCATCTAAACTTATTTTGAACACTTAGATGCATGATCATAGACACTTATGAAGGAACACTAATGAGGTACATATCATAATGTAACAAAGAGGTATTAAGGCACTCCATTACATATCAAAGTGCATGTAAATTCCAAATTATCCAAAATAAAAATGACTAAATGAATAGTAACCTATACCAAATGAATAGTTCAATTGACCAAATGAATAGTAACCCACCATACAAATTTGGCTATCTAAAGAATGAAAGTATAAAGCATCTCAACTTCATGCTATGCTTGTTTAAACATTATAATTAATTATTACACTTAAGGATATACTCTCAAAGGTATAAAAACAAGTTAATATTACATACTTCTTTATGTCATACTAAGCCTTACATAAATATGCCTATTCCGAATACATGACTTGCATAGCAATATATGAATGTATGATTTATGTAGGTATTTACCCTTAAATGCAAAATATGGAATGCTAAGATATGAAATGATGCATAAATGCATCTTATGAATGTATGTCCATTTTAAATGTGATATTTACATGCCAATATGCATATGTATGAAATATTATGGTATGGAAAGATATGGAATGGTACTTGAATGATGATTTTAGATGAAACTTGAATGAAAATGTAATTGATTGTACTAAACCAATGAAACCAACGAATGGAAATGTTACAGGTTTAGACAACAAAGCTAACACTTTTACCTAAGTACTGGATAAGGGTAAACCGGTGATAAGTTTATGCTTCTTACTTCATGACCTTTCTTAGAGTCTTGAATTAACCTATTTATATTGGAATGCTCATGATATACATGAAATGAGTATGAATGGTCATTGATATCTCATGATGTAATCGTATACGATCATGAATACATCATTTGTATATTATATCATGAGTCATTCAAGTGTAAAGACATATTCATGGCATTTCATAAAGTTGTTATAAGGTGAAAAGAAAAGAAAGAGTGATGATACGATATAACATGAAATGGAGGCATACTGGGTCAACATTCCTTATTAGAATTAAAAATATGGATTCCTGTCGCACCCTCATTTTGGACCGGCTTGATCTGGATCGATTTAGGAATGCCTATGGGTCAGTTCGGGTTAGCTTCAGGCCAATCCAAGTTGATTTAGGGCTTTCTAGGCCGTTCTGGGCCAACTTTGGCCATCCCAGGGTGCCTTTTGGACATGTGCATATGTTTTTGGTGCGTGTGCATATGTTTTTTGGCCTTAGGTTATGTTTTAGGGTCTAGGGTATCATCATAGTCGATCGACTATGTTTTAGGGTTTGAACATAGTCGATCGAGTATGACTATAGCCATCATACTCGATCGCATATGTTCTTTAGGG